>VZSZ01006386.1:605811-631460 GCA_013398815.1 Ibidorhyncha struthersii
TTTCATCTTCATAGCAGCAAGATCTTAGATCTAAAGAGCTGGGACTCTCAGCTGCTTTAAATTGCGGGTTATGGCTGCCAACTGCCAATCTGAAGCTACATATTAGTTTTCATCCAATCCTGCGTTGTTCAGGCCATCGCTTTTCTTGCCCTTTGTTTCCTCTCAGATCAGTTAAGTGGAAGCAGGTGTTTTCCTACCCTGCTAATCTCTAGCACATTCAGACAGGCCCAGCACTGGCTCCTGTGTCCCGGGCAGGTGAACAGAGCCGGGCGCTCCGTTCCTGCGGGAGGTGGCCACCACACAGCAGCCCTGGTAAATGTTTTTCCTTTTGCACGCCATTTCATTCCCTGTTGTTTCCCTCTTTACAGCCCATCCTCACGCAGAACTTTGTTCTTAAAATGAGGATTTCTAAAATGAAGTGGGGTTTTGAGCCACTTTGGGAAGCCCTGATAGTTAATCCATGCATGGAGCACGGCAGGGTCCCTAATGCGATGCCAATGACAGCCACGGCAATAATGCCATCTTCTCGTGTGATTTCACAGCCCTAGAGATGATCGGTTCAGCAGCGCTCACCTAACATACTATTTCACTAAATGTGATTGTGCTTATTTTAGCAGCACAAATTTGCAAATGTCAACAGCCCCCAGATTTTAAGTTTTATGGACCCCACACAAGGATCTAGTCTAATCACAACTGCGAGCACAAAGCCCTCGCTTGCAGTTGAACAGAAGCACCGTCTGCCAGAGTTGTGGAGCCGTAATTAGCGTGCAGCCCTGACTCATGCTGGGTTTTAGATGTTAAGATGTTTTGGTGGCTGACGTGAACCAGTTCCTTGTGCTCGGAGCTGCTGGAACGCGTGTTTGGCATCGCTGCTGGGTAAGTGGCTGGTACCAGACCGCAGCCTGGCCGAGTCACCTGGGCACGGGACGCACCGAACTGGTGCTGCGAGAAGGCTGTTGGGTGAGCAGGGCTGAGCCTCGCCAGAGCCTGCAAAGGGCTGCGTGGACATACCCACAATACCACGTTCTAAATAAATAGCTGAGAATGCCACAGTATTTTACTGGAATGATTGACTGACTTTTCCAAACACTATAGCACATATTATCTAGGTAAAGAAAGGGAGACTGAGAGAAAAGCCAGTTACCTAAGATCATGAGAGAAAGAAGAATGGCTTAGATGCTCTTTGCCTATCGCGTCTTTCAAGAATTAGCAGCAACAGCTCTCTTCCAGCGCAGTCACAGTCCGGCAAAGAATCTGTGAACGTTAATCTAGTTTTCTTCTCCCCACCTACAAACCATATCTTTTTATTAGCCCAAACAATATTCCCTTTCCCTTCAGACCTGCATAATATGTAATCAGGAACCTACTGGACAACAAAGAAGCATTGACAACATATCTGGCCACACAGAGATGGTTTCAATTTTAATACACGCTGGCTCCTTCAGAGAGCAGTGACCGATGGAGCAGATCTTCTCTAACCAGTGGAGCAGATCTTCCCTAACGGCATGGTGTAGCGGTGCAAAGACAGCCCTGACTCCGCCACCATCTCCTGCCAGGAGGGAGCGTGGACAGAAGAGTCAGCGCTCGGGTTCTCACATGTGCTGCCTCCGAACTGCGGCTTGCTGTGTGGGGCTAATGGCACGCGGGCGGCTGAATCACCGGCCCACGGTACGGCTCAGTGAGTGAGTTTCTTCCTTCCCCCACGCCTCCCGTCACACTTCCATTACGTGTTGTAACAACTTCATTTTGTACCTGCTTCTCTAAATCCTGCACCTGGGAAGCTGATGAATCCACGGAGGGAAAATGACCTAACAGCAAAATCGCCAGACCCACAGTGGACTTAACGCTAGATCCTCTACACAATACAAGAAAGGAAATGGTTAAAGACACAGTTCACTGCAGCCCAATTTTAACGTTTCTATATTAAGTAAATAAAGCCAACATAAAATTCAGGTCAGGAACTATTTGTTCAGGGCCAGGTGACTTCAGCTCAGCTAATCAGCGAGACACACCTTACCTTTTGAACAATCTCCCACATTAGATCTGCAGTTAAAAACAGGTTTGCTGCAGATCAAGTCAGTGAATTACAGCATAAACACCCACAAAAACTAGAACAATGGGCATAATTTTCCCTCCCAAAAGCTTGCAAACCCCAGATTACAGCAAGAGTAGGGATACACCAACGAGAGGGAGCAGAATCTTGTTATGGAGAGTCAGGTGCAGGACCCAGAATATACCATAAAAGACCCTAAAAGCCAGAATATACCATAAAAGACCAAGTGTTCAGGCTAGTGGCAAAAAAAATCGACCCGTTTTGAAAGCTTACTCACTTCAGAGGATCTTGGCTGACCTGTTCATGATGAGGACAGCAGGTCTTTTGTCACTGACTTCAGGAAAGCACATGTAGGCCCACTGAGTTAGCCAGCTTTACTACAACCTACACTGGCCACTTCCTGCTCAGTAAATTTAATTTTGGTGTGCAGCCATAGCCTTGCTCAATTCTTTATAGCACTTTTTTGTCCTTCCTGTGAAGTTACAAGCCTTGCTGAGACATCCTCTCCTGGGATACCTAGGACCACAAAGAGACGATTTCTCTCCTCTGAAGAGAGGTAGCTCTAAAAGTGCAAGTAGCATCCTGGCAGGTAACGACTTCTGATACTTGTATTGCATTGTTTTCTTAGATATTGCAGCATGAAACATGTAAATCCTGTGCCTTCTTCTAGGAGGAAATACCATTTGGAGAAACAGAGACTTGACTTCAGCCTTTCTCATTTCTGCTCGTTCTCATTTCCACTCCAGCGTGTATTCCAGCCCACTGTGGATCACTGACATTTTAACCTATCTTTGTTCGATCTGTCTGTTTAAATAACCCACTATTTTTCTACAGTTATTCACATTTTCTTCGTATGTTGTAAATGTTTTTCTGCCTCCAAGGTATCTATATGAAATTGCCCACCTTGTATCCATCCTTCTCGTGCAGGTTCAGCTCCATCATAACAAAAGAAACAGAGCATACAGAGAAGGTCACTTGCCCATTCTGAAATTGATATGTGAGTGTATTTATATATATATTTTTATATATGTATATATCTATGAGTAACTTGATCTTTTCTACTGCTTCCATTTATTTTTTGTTGATGTTGATAGGTTTGGAAAGTGGTGTAGTACAAATGTTCCAGTGGGCCATATCTTACCATCAAAAGCCCTACTGAACTATGAATACAGTGTTGAAACAACTGAGACAGATGCTTAAAAATCTATCATGCTTCATTTTCAAAAGTTGCTTCTTCTTTTCCCAAGATCAAACACTTTACTTCTGGATAAGCAAATGTCCTGTGTGCAGTTAAACCTTGGTTCACACCCACAACACAGACAACTGAAATTGTAAGTGATAAGCAGTTCACGGTGTGCTTCCTACCTGTAGATATTTAGAAACAAACTGGGAGGAAGAAATGCCATCTTTCTTCCAGATCAGATCCTTAAGAATTTCATAGAATCATAGAATGGTTTAAGTTGGAAGGGACCTTAAAGATCATCCAGTCTCACCCCCTGCCCTGGGCAGGGACACCTTCCCCCCAGCCCAGGTTGCTCCAAGCCCCGTCCAACCTGGCCTTGAACACCTCCAGGGATGGGGCAGCCACAGCTTCTCAAGGCAACCTGCGCCAGTGCTTTAATCAAAGCCTCCGGTCTACGTTGCCAGGATGACAAATATTTCAGTTGCACACCATCTTACATGCAGTGGCTGTGCCACTACAGAGAACGCACACTTCAGAAATGCGCACAACTCTTTGCCATTTGTTCTTCCATGCTCCAGCTAACGCAGCAGGTAGACCTGGTCATGACTCCTGCAGCCCCGGGCAGTGTTGTGCGTTCCAGAAGAGGCAGAAACCAGCTGCACCACCTGGCAGAAACACACCTGTCCTTGCAAAAATAAAGGAACTAAACAACGTCACTGATACATTCAAAGCTCTGACCCTACAATTTCTACCAATGATAAAATGATGAGGCCAAAGAAACAACTACTCTCATTTCTGGCTTAATGCACGCAACCATCAACTCTGACATACAAAGCCATGCAGTGCTGAACAAACATAAGATTGTCTTCCTGAACAGCTTTAAAAGTCTTGTTTCCTGGTATATTTTCACCCAAGTCTGATACAACAGACTGTTGTTTAAAGCAACAGACTCCTGTGTAGCAAAACCAGATCTAACACCCTGATTAACCACGTGCTTTGAACAACAAGGGTCAGCTGCATTTAGCACTGACTACTGAGAAACCCTTCATAACTGAAAAAAAGATCTGCTTTGCTTTATTGGACAAACAATGCTGCTGGTTTATTTTGTAGAAATTATTTCTCTGGGATGGGCTGAATACACACACAGACTCTTTGGTTACCCCGTCTCCGGTGAAGAAAGGTGCCTTCACGCTGAGGTGGGGTTTCACTGCATGTACTCACTGTGCTGACGTCTTCATCTGTTGGGGGCAGAAAGACTCTCCACCTAGTTAGCTTTGAAGAAGTCCTTTGGTCTGCAAGAGTAATGAGTGACCTAATTTAAGCCTTCTGATTTTGGTTGAGCCAAGCTAGAACTGCCCTAGCACCACGTGGAATGTGTAGACCTTACACTTTCTGTCCTCATCTTAGGGCTGTGCCAGAAACCACAGTACTCACCTGCTTTATGGCTCAGACGCAACATTCCCCATGAAGTCGTCAGTGTATAAAGAAGTATTAGATCCACATCCATCTTCTACACTGAAAGAGTAGTCAAGTGGGTAGACAAAAAGCCATGGAATAGCCATCTCTCCCAGGCGGAAAGGGAACACCCAGAGCAGTGCATAGAACCCGGCCTCTGAAATAGAGTCTTCATGACAGAAATCATAGAATCATAGAATGGTTTGGGTTGGAAGGGACCTTGAAGATCATCCAGTCCCCCCCCCTGCCCCGGACAGGGACCCCTCCCCCCAGCCCAGGTTGCTCCAAGCCCCGTCCAACCTGGCCTTGGACACCTCCAGGGATGGGGCAGCCACAGCTTCTCGGGGCAACCTGCGCCAGGGGCTCACCGCCCTCACAGCCAAGAATTTCTTCCTAATATCTAATCTAAATCTCCCCTCTTCCAGTTTGAAGCCATTCCCCCTCGTCCTATCACTCCATGCCCTTGTAAAAAGTCCTTCCCCCCCTCTCCTGGAGCCCCTTTAGGGACTGGAAGGGACTCTAAGGTCTCCCCGGAGCCTTCTCTTCTCCAGGCTGAACACCCCCAACTCTCCCAGCCTGTCCTCATAGGAGAGGTGCTCCAGCCCTCGCAGCATCTTTGTGGTCCTAAATAGGACAGCACGTAACAGAAGGGCATATGAAAATCACTTTACTAGTAACACACATAGGAACCAAACAGCAGCTGTAAAAATTAGATTATTTAATGAGCTTTTCCAATCTCTAACCAATATTTCTCTATGAGTATGCAGCACAGAGATACTTTCTGTAAGGGTCAGTCATGGCTCACTGTATTCCAGGGTAGCATTTTGCTCTTAGAAATGCACGTCTGTTAGACTTGAGAGCATCTCACAGTCATAACACTGTTCCACGGTATGGAATAGCTCAGCTTTGCTTCACGGTGGACGGTCACCTACTTGAGTGCTCAGAAGACTCAGCAGTGTTCCAGTCAGAATTGTTCCAAAGAACCCACACAACTTCAGCCCAAAGTTGCTGAATACCTTTACCATTCGTGTGACATAGGCAGAGGGTTTGAGTTATGACTATCCAAGAACACCAAGCCCAGATGCTGTTCTGTGGCGGGTGACAAAACTCTATGAAGTTTGTCAAGCGTCTAATGTGAGTTTTGATCTGAATCTTCCTTTAATATAAAAACATCCCCTTTCCATAGCAATCCACCTTTTCCACGTATCCCTGCAGTCCACTGCAACGTGAGCCACATTCATGCAGTGTCATTTGTCCATTTACCTGATGGAGCGATGTCCCTGTTCAGCTCCATGATATGAAGTGATGTCCGTGTCCCTTCCGGTATGTATGTTCCTCCTGGATTTGAATGTAGGAGTCAGGGTGTGTCAGAGCCACCTGCTTGAAAACAAATATCAGGAATTACTCATTCAAATCACAAGTGGCGAGGATGTGGGTGACAGTAAGCATGCAACTGCAAAGGAGGTGCCAGGCCTGTACAAAGCCACATTACCATCTCCTAAAGTGTGAAATATATGCAAAGGACGTGAAGATTTCAGCATTACCTCATGCCAGCAAATGGTGTACCCCAACTACAAAGCTTCGAGCTCTGCTTTTCTTTTGGGTGAGGGAGTGATAGCAAAGGAACATCTCAGATCCCTGTAGGTGAGAAGGCCCACAGTCCAGGAGGCTGACCCTCGGAATGATACCTGCAGGCATCCAGGGGTTAACAGCCTTGATCTTGTGAATATATAAAGCGTGGGGGGTTCTCAGTAGCTTCAGGGACTAAAAATTTTGCAGTGTCTCAGCTTTGCCGCTTTCATAGGCATCTATCTCCTGCTAGAACCACTCAGGAACACTGTCCCCAGCCAGGACTGCAGCACGGACATGCCACCTCCCCAGAAAATCACTTCTCTTGACAAAAATTCTGAGCATAGCTGTGCCATATCAGGGCTACTGTTAGCTATGTAGCATTGCCCTTTGTAGACCCGGTCTGCACGCAGGATATTATTTCCGTTGGGATTGTTTCAACTCCAACCAACTGTCCAACCATTGAATTTAAACCAGCTTTCCTAATCCCCAATCCTCGCACCGGTTTACCTGCTACTACCCATACTGTTGGCAAATGCATCTGTTTCAATAGATAGGGCAGGCCTGGGTAAGTCGCAGCCCAGAAAGCCACCCGTATCCTGGGCTGCCTCAGAAGAAGCGTGGCCAGCAGGTCAAGGGAGATGATTCTGCCTCTCTGCTCTGCTCTGGTGAGACCCCACCTGGAACACTGCGTCCAGCTCTGGAGCCCCCAACACAGGACAGACATGGAGCTGTTGGAGCGGGGCCAGAGGAGGGCCACCACTGTGAGTGGTATAGCAAGGCAGCTACACAACGGGACAAACCCACTACCTGACTTGGTGCCTTTTATATCTGCTTCACACAGCTGTAAGATGCTGAGCGCATCAGCAGGCCAAGAAGTATCAAGTCTCATCCTTGGACAGGTGGTAAAGACAAAAAAAATAGGACCAGAAAGAAGACCAAAATCACAGCTATAAACATGCTACACGATGAAAACAGATGTTGTCAAGAACATGACCGGTTTCCTCGGTCCTTACAAAACCATACTGTACTAAACCAAGATTTCCAAAGCTGGCACATTACTAGCAGTCCTTGTGCCACAGACGTTCATACTCGGTGACCAACTCCTCCTGCTTCCTCCCCAAATAAAATGTGGATGAGTCCTACAAAACGGGAGCTTGTGGTACAATTTCAGTCACAGCACTGCAGTTCCATTAGATCTTCTGGAACCTAAACAGCCGACAAGCCAGAGAGGAAAACAACATTTCAAAACCAGAGATCAATTTTGCATGGATAATTCAAATGAGGAAACCGACTAGTGCTTCGCTGACTGCACCTATTTGAATGCCAAATAATACAACAATAAAAACACAACCAACTAACTCAACAGATCCCAGGACACTGTAAAAGAAAAATACCACAAATCATCACCAAAGATTCAGCAATAGGACATTGATGCAAAATGACCCTCCTACAGGGTCTTGCTTGAGTCTTTAATGATAAAATTGGTTAGGAAAAACAGTTCGTGTTTTAATCAAATTTTGTACTTTAGAAGAGATGGTTTTCCTTCCTGCTCCAAGGTGAGGAATGTGCACTTCTACCTAACTGTAGGCTGGGCTCTCTTCCCATTGAGATCTGGCATCCCATCGTTTCTCTGGTTACCTGAATCGTTTAGAACTTCATTTGATTGGACCTAGGGAAAGTATCAGCAAAGATGAAGTTGGAGCTATGTCTTTGCAGACTTTTGAGGAATGCAGGAAGCTCCAATAAAGACCATATTTACTGTCCAGACAAAGCAGGAATTGGCAGAGCCAAAAAATAAAAGCACCCAGGACACCGGGAGAGGATTGGTCTGAGCGCACCTGGCAGTTCGCTGCGCTATCAGGCAGCAGAGCCTGCTGCGGGACGTGCCTGGACAGGAAAGGGATGAGGCAGCGGCTGATGGGCGGCAAACGGAGCAGAGAGCGTGCCGAGTTCCCAGCCGCTCCCCAGCCAGCTCTGCTCTCCGTAGCTCAGCCTACCTGTCCTGACGGAGTGCAAGAATCTTTTTGGTCTTCCTGGAAAGCAATGGGCAATTTTTTTTTCTTCCTGGGAAAAAAAAAACCCACAACTATAACCTGGGCTTGAAAAACCAAACACTTTATACAAGGAATCACAGAGAAATTGGGACTATTTGACCTTTCAGTATGTGTACTGCTAAAGCCAAAGTATGTGTTAAAGTAGAAGGACATAGAAAAGATTATTTGTGTTAGATTAATCAGAGCAGTAAGAAACTAAAATAAAGCCCCAGCAAGCTGGAGGTCTGCTTAAAATAAAAAAGTAAAGAAAAAAACTTGTATCAAAATGTATTTGAAAAATATTTTTAATTAACACAAATGTATCATTTTAGAAACCACATGTTCAGTATTAGAGATGTGGTTAGAAAAAGAGGAAGTTACACTTTTCAGCTCACCAAGAGAAGACCAATGCTAATTTTTCTTTCCCACTGAAACAGTTTATCATTATATGGAATATGGTACACCAGTTCTATAAATCCCAAATGTCGTCTTATCCCCAAAACAATACACTTGAGGAAAACCTCACTATTTTTCTTGTCATGACATGGATTTGTCATTCTAGAAACCTGGAGCATAGCTGTTTGGAAAAAGGGATTGCTTAGACCTACTTATTGGGCTTGGTTCTAGACTCCACTGGAAGCATACTGTACCGACCTGGGAATTGCTGCAAAAACCAGAACGATCATTTGTCTGCCAACGTGGAAAATCTCTTCTGGAAGGAGTAGCTTCAAGTAGATACCGTTGCCACAATTTTTGGCATTGGGACTCTCCCAGGTGTCTAGATACCACATTTCCCAACACCCCTCGCCCCCAAGCAGTAGCTGTTCAGAAAGAGAACTGTATCTAAAGTTTCCAAGGATGTAGCTGAAGAAAAAAACCTTGAGAAAGTTATCAGTGGCCCTAACTTAAACCTAAGAAACATGAGTCTGCCCATCCAGAAAGTGAATAAAAATAAAAACATAGCCAGTTCATACTGAACGTTTGCAGAGAACATTAAGGCTTGAGATGAAAAATGCTACAGCAGCACAGCGCACTGTCATTTTACAGTGAGCTTTGAAAAGAAAAAAAAGCTTTTTACAAAGCAAAAAAGGAGGCAAACTGTGCCTTCCTGACAGCTGGCCGCATCATGGCATTAAGTACAGAAAGGAGGCAGGTATTATTCAAGAGGCAGCAGTGGCAGGACTGGTAGGAGATCAGTAGTCGGCACAGGAAACGTTTTTCGAAAAAGTCCTAATTATGGTCCTTCTCTCTCAGTCTGTCCTGTGCTGCACTGTAATTACATGAACAAAGCTGAAAAAGGGGCCTTTTCTCAAGAAAGAAGTTGCGATACAGACACACGAAAGCAAAATCCAAAATGTGTTTACAGACAGTGGAAGCAGTGCCCACACTCTGGGAGCTGAGGGAAAAGACAGAGAAAAACAGGCAAATGAAGAAGCAAGAAAGAGGCAGTGACAGCCCGTATCTCTTTCTCCGTGGTAGCCACTTTTGCTTTTTTAGACATTTTCTAAAACCAGGTATAGCTCATTTTTCCTTCTAAATCAGAGGAAACAGGAGGGGCAGAGGCATGAAAGGAAGAATACAAGTCACTCCAGCACTGCATAAGCACATCTTCTGGTGCCAACGGAGGCCTAAATACACTGAGGTCAATGCATTTATTTAAGCCTGTCTTTGATTACCTGTAACTAACTCCAACGACTGCCTGGATTCTGACAGATTTCAGTCTTGGGACAAAGCAAAACTATTTCACTAAGAACTATTTCGTTCTGTTATATGATCAGGACCTTCAAAGAAGCTGCAGCGCCCTACCACTGGATGGCACGGACCGTCTTTGCTGGTGTGAGGAGTGGAAAGGGCAGGCTCTTCCAATACCAGCATTTTCCTTCCATAAAATGTGACCTACAAGTACAAGCAGTGTTAATCCATCTTTGAAAGTGGAAGAGAGCTGCTGACAGGAAAACGTGAGAAATGATGGGTGTCTTCTCATGTGCTGTCAAGTACTTGGCAGAAACATAGATGCGCACAATTAAGATAAAAACATTTTTGGTGCTAACTTCATCAGGAGTTTCACTGAATCCTCTTTCCACACCAGAGCTGCCTTACCATAGAAGACTCTGCTCTGTTGCTTCTCCAAGAGCTGGGTTTGTTTTCCAGTGGACCCTTGTGCATCTGCAGGAGGAGTGTGTGTCCCGGGCTGCCAGGGAAGGTCCCCACCTCACGTTGGGCCACCAGCCAGGATGCTTGGACCTGAACAGACAAGCACTTGCCATGTAAGTCGCAGGGCTAAGAGTCTATTATGGGTGTGAAAGAATACTGCAGGACTTAAAGATCTACAAGAATAAAGTATGGAGGACCTTACACAAATCCTCCAGAGCAGCCCTCTTCAAAGCCACCTCAGGGCCCCATCCAGACATCACCCCTCACACTCGCAAGGTGACATCTATAGGACATCGCATACATGAGACTTGACCTCGGCAGTTTCCTCGCAGCTGTCATACATGCCATTTTTTCAAATTGCCCCAAGGTTTCCATTCTACAAGGCTTACAAAGGGTCAAGCCAGATTTTTGCATCTTGCCAGTCTCGAAAAGTTGCCCAGAGCCCCAGTCCCCATTTCCCACTCTTAGCAACGCTGCTTCTGTGCCTGACTTCACCTGCGATAATTGGTCTCTGAAGGACAAGAAGTGGCAGTAACTGGCGCTGGGCTGCAAGGTGTGGGAATGGAGGAAATTAACACCAAGTCTTTTTTCCATCCCAGTGAATAATGCGATTACTGGGGAGGGAGAGGAGGAGGAGGGGAGAAGGGCTAAGCATGGCATCAGCTGTGAGATGGGGTTTTATCTTCTTCTTTTTTGTCCTTTTAGACCAAACAGATGGGGAGACCGTTAAATTCCCAGCCTCTGCCACTCAAACATGCACCACAGCAGCTTTTGCCAGTAAAAGAGTTAAATAATGTGTTACTTAAATCATCATCACTCTTGCGTAAAATAAATAAACGAACCAACCTCTCTAGGGAAAAATAAGGCAGCAGCATAACCCCGAGTGATGCCAGCACGTTGAAACGGGGCATTCTGGATATTAGCCACACAGTTTGATACAAAGGCAAGAACTGAACCAGTCAGTTGTAACTCATCTTTTCTTCAGTTAACAAATAATTACCACTTCCACATCATTTTGTTTTGAGTCTCTCCGGTTGAGGTGTAAACAACCTTCCATATGCTGCCGCTTGTTCCAGACGAGGTTATGGCTGCATGCTTTTCTTAGGAGAACGACTGGAGAAGACAGGGGTATCAATGTAGCATCTTATTTTCTTGCCAGCATGCTGCAGCGGGCGGCCCACTGCGTGGGAAGCTGGGGGAAGCCACAGTACCCCATCAAGCATCCAAGCTTTCAGAAGAAGCTAGCCCTGTTGTCTTAACTTGTCTTTAGTGCCCTGATACCAGTATTTAGAGTAGCGCACGGGGCATTTCCGTCCCGAAAAGTTTGTATACTAAGAGCAACCAAAGCCAACAGATGGCAAACATTAAGACAGCGAGCGCTGCTTGAAAGCTCTCCATCACCTAGTGATTTTGGAGATACTTCCCAGGGACCAAGCTGCAACACAGAGATGCAAAACCCTCTAAACACAAATGTTTAGATTACTGTTTCCTGAAGGGGGAAAAAGGGGAAGGGATTAATTTCGTGAACGCTCTCTTTCTTGTGAACCACTCTCCAAAACTGCTCCCAAACGTTTATGGTCAGTCCTGCCCTTGCTTGCAACAGGACGCGATTCAAGACCTTTTTTGTTTCCAGCCATTTGTTTCACACATTACACCCAAACCACTGCCAGTGAGCAAACGTGCAAACATCAGTCTTTGGTTGAAGCTGGTGTTGCATAGCCCGTAGGCTTTTACTCTCTGCTTAGAGTTCAGCCCATGCAAGTATCAATTAAACAAACTATTCCAGTACTCTCACTATTCAGGGTAACATTTTATTTCTACACGTAATGAAAGATCTGTTCACAAATGTGGAGTATTTAAGGTTAATAGTTTTGGTCATTTCTTATAAGCATTATCATATTTCCCAGAATACAAGTGCATCGTTTGAGTGCATTTTCCCTTCTGCCTTAATTAGATTTGAGCAGGCACATAAACAAAGATAACAATTGGCTCCAAAACATATCACTATTAATACTGCAACAGTTCTGAAACTCTAGGAATTCTCTTGGCAGGAAAAAACTAGGGATGAAGAGTAGCACCAATCAGTTTATATGCCAGGCTAAGATACAAAGCCTGTTTTCATCTGATTTTTCATTAATTTGCCAAGTTAATAAAGCAGATGGTACAAGCAGATTCCACAGAACTATGCTTATAGCGAACCTTGTAAGCATCTGGTCTTGGAGGGAATCAAACCCAGAAAAATTGGTGAAAAGACCAAACAGAAAAAATGCAAGGGAGAAAAGCCATAAACAACTAACTCTGATGGGAAGAAGGTTCGTGTCCAGATTTTGTTGATTAAAACAACACAGTTAAAGCCAGTATTTAGTGTCTGTAACTTCTAAAAATGCTTCATTTGATTTGCTGAAGCCAACAGTTTGGGGCCAGTCCAGTTTCTGAAAAAAATCCCATCCAATGCTGCATATTTCTAGAACATTTTCTAGAAAAATACATTCTGTTCTTCATTCATTTGATGACATCCATGGAGCCCAACCCTTAAGTTCTTAAAATGTCATTCGAGTTTAGTTGAGATGAAAAAGGGTTGCCTTAAAACCGCTATGTTTCCTGCAGAAAGATATAATTACAACTTAATGTTTTCAGAGAGTTGCTTGGTACTATGGTGGGATGACTGTTATCGGCTGCTGATACATCTACCTCTCTCGCTGTCACTGGCAGAGCTTAAACCATCTCATGAAGGAAACTAACATTCTTCCCATTTTACAGGTGAGGAGGTGGAGGTGCAGAGGAATAGCAGCTTCCCTCAAGTGCCTCCTTTGGACAAAAGGCCAGGTGCTCCTCTTGCCCTTGAATTACACACCATGTCACTGTCAGACATACGGAGAGGAGATTTCAGCTTTTGAGTTGAGATTTGCCCTATGCAAATCCAGAGAGTCTCCGCTCAAGCACAGTGTGAATCCAAGGGAAAGCATGAGGGGAAAACCCATCCCTTTCCTTGCTCTTGACCAGCCAGGACTGCGTAGCTGACCGTGTCGGTGAGACGGCCCACACTGTGCCAATAGCGTAAGGAGAGTGTATTTCCACCGAACCTGCTGGGAACGCTAACATTTTGGTGCGATCCAACAGATATTTGGGAGGTTCAGATCAGGAGAAAGTACTGTCCTTAACTCTGAATTTCCTGGTTTACTTTCCAACTTTGAACAAAGCAATCTCTATTTAAAAGGTACCTCACTCGCAACAAACCAGCCAGTTAGAACATGTCTTTTTCTCTCTTGGCACCCTCCAAGATAGCCCCAATAGAAAGGGCACCAGAACACGGTTCCCAGCAGAGGAGCACGCATGCCACTGAGCACAGCCTGAGTCATCCTTCCCACCAGAGCAGTTAGGAGGAAAGGGTGTTGGCCAGCCAGGAAGCTCCCTGGATGAGTCATTATCAAATACAACCATACCTAGATAACCTCGGCATGGCCTTGCTTAGCTTGGTTCATTAGACAAGACAAGCCCTGTGCTGCTACTCCTCCCATCTTACTCCTTTTTGAAAACTGTCTACTAATGGCAGGAACTGTTGAGCAAAATGAATGCAGAGATTTTAAAATCGAAAGTCAAGAGACATCTAGTTGCATTTAAAGAGTGGAGGATTGTTATAATGAAAATAACTGCAACAAAAAGAATGAAGAACGTGAGGAAAACCAAATATTTGCCACCCAGCTGGACAAAATCACATTCTGGCAGTTTTGCTCAAATCATTGTAGGATTTTCAGTGCTTACAAACATTCCTCCAGTCTGCGCACCAATTTTACAAAAGACACCAGCAAGAGGTTAAGAGATCCTGCCCTTTGCATCACAGAACTCTCTGTGTCCAGGAATCCTGTCCTTGACTCATCACGGAGAAATATCAGCATCACTATCAGAAAGGAGAGACAAATCTTTTGAGATGGAGACATGCACCACGGCTACCGCATCGTGCAAGAGGCGAGCGACCTGCTCTCTGTGCTGCCAGGTGAGTGCGCAACGCGGGGTGGCCCTGCATCGCCCCCGACTGCTATGCCCAGTTCTACTCTGAGCGCTGCTTTTTCTCACTTGCGAGTAAATTTGCTAAAATGTTAATGACTGAAATTAGGTATCCCTTTCTGGCCTCTTGAATCGCTCAATCCCGGGTGGTCTTGGCCGTGATGATTGTTAATTACTGACTATCAAATGGAAAGCGTGACAGTTCATTATTAACCTTTAGCTAGTTTTAATAAAGTGTTTGACAAATATAAGTAACTCTTAAAACCACTTTTCTCAAAATTAGTCATGCTCCAACTCACACAGCAGTAGGAAGCTATAGGAAGAATCCTACAGAAACATCACACACAACACATGAACGAAACGCCATGGGTTTGCCTTAAGGCTTTCTTCTTTTTTCCCCTGGCGTTCCTCAGAATCAGTGACAAAGGGACAGGCAGCTGAGGCCTGGCAGTTCCCCTCTCCACGGGAAGGAGAGCACGACGCACGCAGCATAAGACGCTGCACCTGCACCCTAGACTAGAGAGGAGCAAACCGGCAGCTATTCTTTCAGAAAGCTTTGTCTCCATCGATGGCCGGTTCTGAGGCTGTCTGCAACTATAGGCAAAAGATCTCAGGCTGGATGATGAAATATCTCCCTTTACAAAAGCTACTCGCTTGACAGATGCTAGGGCAAGAAACTCGAAGGTATGAATCACCATCGAAGGCCCAAAATGTTCACAAAACATTTGTGTATACGTCCCCTATTCCTATTTTTCTCCCCCGTCATATGCAAGCTGAAAATTTTCCTCCAACATCCCTCCTGCGTTTCTTCGTCTAGCTCCTGTCGCGCTAACTTCAGGCTGGGACAGAGGGCAAGGACAGTGCTGAAGACAGCTGAAGCCTGCCCCGCTCCATCATCTCGACAGTCTCCGCGGTTCTGCAGCCACGTGAACTCCGGGAGCGTTGTGTTTTCAGCTCGCCTCCAAGACACCTGAAACGGCCTTGCAGCGCAAGTATTCCTTTGTGCATGCCTCAGAAAAGAGAGCAAAGCTCACTTGTTCTGAAAACACGTTGACTTTACTGGTGAACTTGCAAAATACCGGTCAGGGAAAGATGTCAGTGGCATCAACCAAGGTCTGCTAGGGCTGTTTCTTGGAGTTCACTCTACCTGGGCCAGAGGAACGGACTAGGTGACCTCCCAAGGTCCTCCTGTCCTTTTTGTCCTTCATCCCATGGCTTTCTGATCATTTCCCTCTACTGCTTTCTTGCTCTGTAGTAGCTTATTGCACCAGTGGACCTCACCCTTTCAACCAAAGGGTCTATCACGTGCTAGGCACGTTTTGCTTGCTGTATTTTGCTATGTTAGCTGGTGGTGGATGTATAAATGACTAATAATGCTGCTCATGAATGAATTTACCAAGACCTCTCACCAAGCCATCTTGCTACCTACCACCCCATGCTTCTTTTGCTACTTACGGCATGTCACTGTGAAGTCACCCAGCTGTGGTTTGACATCGTGTCGCCTGCAGAATTCCCATTGCAACACAAGCTGTAAGTGGGGTCACCAAGGAGACTGTATCTTTTTCTGGCTGTTCCCTTTGCAATGCGCTGGGATTATTATGTTTCCTTTGTAAAGCAATCCTTTCCTTAAAGGTCATGCTGCAAGATTATTAAAACACTACGAAATAGTTAATTTCTCTTTCACTACTTCACCCGATTCCCTGTCTTCTTAAAAGAAACAAAGGGAGGAAGTAGGACCAATACAACATAATTCATTCTGCTCTTTTTCTTTCTAACCAATTGCTGATAATTTTCACTAAATGAGGAAATTGGCCCAATGTCTCAGTGTATATTTAAAAAAAAAAAATCTCACTTTTCCTATTAATCTAACACTTAAAATTTCATACCAGTGAAAAGGTTTAAGTACGTTGCCTTTAAAGAAATACAGTTTTTAATCTGTTGTCCCAATAATATGCTATCTTATACCACTTTAATTCCTTAAAAAAAGTGAAAATTAACTTTTTTACCGATTTCTGCTCCGTTTTATTTTCATGCTGCTGAAAGGGCTAAAAGTTGTGATTTGTATCAGACAGAAGATTTCTGGTAGGTTCAAAACCTCCTCCTTCTAACCTGTAGTTTATTGATGAGAACAAAATAAAACTTGGAAGTGACAGATGAGCTCATCTACAGTTCAGAGCTGCAGGAGAGTGCTTTATTCTATTAATCATTTTGAGCATGACTGATTATGCCTCACTGTGGCTGAATTCACTATCTTTTGTTTTACTGGATCAAATATTCAAAGTCTATACACCCGTAGCCAAAAGACGCAGGTCAGCAGTTTTGGTAAAGGCTGTGGCCCCACATCTATTCAGCTGATGTCTGCCTACAGGTGATGCTGTTTCTTTTACCCTGCAGAAGCAGCAAAATAGATAAATGGTTGTTAAGAACAAAGGTAGGCTGGGACTGTCAGCTGTCCCATGGCTGAGCTAACTCAAGTCTTCTCAGAAGGGCAGCCGAAAGGAACCGAGAGAGGTCTTCTTCAGAGGGAGGATGGAGAGCGAAGGGGAAACAGCTGGAACTGGAGAATGAGCTTGCTGCTCTGGATGCTCCCAGAAAATGGGAGTTTATGGGAAGTTTCTACTTTTAGGAAGGCCTGGCCACCTCCTACGCCCCCTATCTCCATTTGGACATGTATGTTCTAGATGTATGCATCCATATCCTTATTGCCAGCATATTACCTCTGCCTGCTTTTTATCATTAGAGTAACAGCTGAATAACTTCATTTAAAGTCATTAAGAAGAACTAGAATGGTTACAGGTGGCTTTACTAAGGAAGAGGAAAAAGCATCTCAAGGAACATGAAAACTTGATAGAGGTTTTAGTGTACCTCACTAATTTGTCCTAGATTGCAGATATTCCTTGATTGTGATACTCTTTAATGGCAATTCTTGATGGTTGACATTAAAAAATATGCTGAGCTGAGCAACAAGAGGAATTCTGGCTACACTGCAGACCTTACTTCCTATTCTCAAAACTTGAGCATAATGGGCACAGTGGCTTAATAACTTCTCTCTCAAACCATAATTCAATTCCAGGTGGGGTCAGAAAGGTTAGGTATTTAAATCTTGGCAGATAGGCAGATTAGGAATTTCAGTGCACATGAGCAACGTAGTCAAGCCTTGAGACTACAGAAAAAATCTAGAAAAGAAGAAGAGGCCTCCTCCTCTCCTAAGTAAAAGCGAAGAGGCTGGTGCAGATGTCAGAGGTCCCCTTCCCTGGGCTGGGCTCACACACAGCAGTGATACCGGCAGTGGAGAAGGGCTAAGGTACAGCTACGGGCAGGAAGACACACACATTACTCTACGTACAAGAAAACAAATACAACTGCTCTTTCTCTTGGAGTGTTTGGTGCCCTGACATCTCTGCAGCGGTTGCTTGCCAGTGGGCCAGTAGCGCCGTGGCCCCTCTGCTCCCCCTCGCAGCCCACAGTGGGCAGTTGCCTACTTTGCCTGTACTAGGGGATGTGGCCTCAGCATTAAGACAGTTGTTTTAATTGAGGTTAGGTGCCCAGCTGCCTGAACCACCTCCAAAAAGCCCGCGTGCCCCGAGACTATCTTTTCCAAACCTCGGGTAATACTGAGAAGCAATTAAACAGCCCTCCCCGAGAGGAGCTGCATGCTGAGTCCAAGCCAGGCAGCGACTGGAGTTAAGTACAACTATTGCAGGATGCTCCCACAGCACAGGAATTATTGTCAATAAGTCGCATAATGTTGCTTTGTAAAGAGCTCCTAGGCAAATGTAATAATTTTATGCTGTGGGTTTTTTGGAAGTATTTGAGGCCAGAGGTTGAGTTGGATTGTTGGTGTCCACACGCTTCAAGCAGAAAAGACAAGTTAGTGACCGGAATAGGAACTCTGGGGTATGTATTTCTCCATGTACCCCAAGATCTGAATCTTTCCTAAACAAGGAAAGTTGATGGGGTGGCAGGAGCGGACGGAAGAGACTGAAGGCAGAGAAAGAGATGTGAAATTGCAGTCTGCACTAATTTTTATGTATTTTAGCTGTAGATTTTGGGACCTTAAAATAAAAAGTCTCAATTACTGAATTTAGTCCATAAAGTTGAAAAATACATCTTGGAGCTCCTAGATTATTTTTTCATAGCATCCATGATTTCAGTAGATGCTGGAAAGCTACATACCTTAAAGGATGTCAGCCCTAAGGCACGAAATCATTATGGCATGTGTTTAGGAACTGAACTCTCATTCAAATCAATGGATGTAAACCCTGAAATGCCTTCAAATCTGGCATATGGGCTTTGATCACTTCTACAAACGGAACTCAAGTTTCTAAATCACTTGGACGCTTGAAAATTAAACTGAACACGAACTTGATTGATGGTGATGTTTTCAACGTGCTGATTCAAACCGCTCCTCTAGATGAAAAAGGAATTTCTGCTTGCAGAAAATAAGAGGGATGAGCTTGGAGAAAAGGGCCATAAAACAAATTAACACGGGGCCTCCAGGCATTGGCTCACAACATTTCATTCCTTTGAGATGAGGTACCTTTGGGGAAACAGAAGCAGCAAAACAAATGACAAATGGAAGCCAAGGGATGCAAATGATGAAACCAGAAGAATGCTGTAAAAATAGTTAGACAGTATTTGAGGTTTTTGTTTTGTACATTATCCAACTCTCTATGCAGAACAAGCCTTTACACAAGTCCATCTAAGCCTTCATACTGGAAATAATTCTTCCTTCTTTTTTTCTTTTTTTTTCTTTCTTTTTTTCTTACATGACTATATCAGATCGGGATGCTGTTGTCACGCGCTGGAAGCGGTGTGTTACAGAATGGGGAATGCCCTGTAGGCCTTGATACCATCACAATTTGCTGCTCCAGTCCTGCTTACAAATTTTTGCGTTCAGTGAGAAGTAGGGAATATAAAAAAACTTGCATCTACTGGCCATGCAAGATTCTGAAATCTGCACAGGATCTATAGGAGAGACAGAAGCAACACCAAATGTCTGGCTAGACCTTTGTTGAGGAGCAAATTGACACCGCAGCCAATACGAAGTACACAGAAGTGGCACCAGTCGGTCCAGCTGTGAGGGACAGAAGCCCAGCTCAGGGCTGAATTCAGAAATCCAGAGCCAACATCCTCAAATGGCTCATCTTAAAGTAAACTCAAGTGCCTGGCAGCTGCTCAGCCATGGCACTGGGGAGCCTTGCTTTGCTAGTGGTAGAGAAACCTTTTTTTACACCATTTCCACCCAAGAGCAGGCTAAAGAAAACTGCCTTTGTCCTGCCCAGGGCTGCAGCCACTGAGGCACCAAATGCTGCTGTCTGCCACAGTTCCCCCTGCTTAGAGAGGACTGAGCGTCCAGTTTCTTCTCGCATCCTCTACAGCAGCATCAAGTCCTTACAGACTTAATGGAAAAGGCACAGGCCTAATCTTAACCTGGAGGGTAAGTGGGATGGGTGGTTAAGAGCTCAGTCAAAGGAGGAAGTATCAGGTGACAATACTGTGAATCACGTACAAAAAATGTAGATCACAGCCTCAAAAAAAAAAAAAAATCCCCAAACCCTCCTGCANGGTTTGGTTTGACATCTCTTTATTCAGATTGACTAATAAATGAATTTCTAAAGTAAATCATAAGCCTCCTGTGTTCAGTTACGTCACCTCTTACGGCCTCTATAACTCATTAACTTGCAGCTTATCTCTGCAGCCCTTTCTGCCCCCCCGATGCCAGGCAGCGTGTTCTCCCGTAATGTTCACCGGACTGAGCGTGAGGTGCCAGGCACGGCGGAATTGGAGAAAGACGGCGGTCCCAGGCTGTGTCAGGGCTACGTGACACCCATAGGCCCCTCCTTAGAGGGGTCCCACAGCCCCGAAAACCTTTTACCAGCACCTCACATGGCATCTTCCCTAACCAGTGAACCGCTGCTGAAGCCTTACAGATGGAAGCAGAAGGTGCTTGAATGGTTCGGATGCTGCAGCACGAACACGCAAAGGGAGAGTAAACCCAAAGCTTAGAGTATAAAAGTGGAACAGAAAAACCTGCGTGACTGAAGGTCTCCCCCCACCACCCCCCAGCTACAGACACACTGATTCATGAGGTTTTCAAAGGTTCAGGTCTGCTATAAAACAGCACCGCTCCCTCGTGTCAGCAGAGCTTCCCTGTGCTCCAGCGCCCAGCTCAGCACATAAGACACTTCCCTCAGCGCGTCGTGAACTAGTCGTGCAGCTAAGGATTTATTTTTTATTTTTTTTAATTACTTTAGCCCAATAAGTACTGACCTGATCACAACACAGTTTGCTCAAGAGCTTCCACGAGCGACTCTTGCTGCGACCACCCCTGCCACCCACCATCCACCTCGGGTGGGAAAGGCGACGCCGTGGGGAGCGCTGCCGGTCTCCCACCCGCCGCATTCACAACCCACCCCAGCGAGCAGCACCCAGCACCACACCAGGGCCGCATCCTTAATGATGGAGAACCGCACATCCTTAATGATGGAGAACCACGCATCCTTAATGATGGAGAACCCCGCAGCCCTTCCAAACGACAAGGTCTTCTCCTAATTCTGACAGTCGAGAGGGAAACAATACAGAGGCAGAGACTGACTCTTCAGCTTACATTAATAATTCAAAATAATAATATGCTGGTTTTCTTTCTGAAGCAGAAGATAACAAACTGTTGCAACAGGTCACGACTCTGTGGTAGGACTGAAAACACCACTGCGGTCGGGCTGGGATGTCAGTGAGGATTTGTGCGAAGGGAACAAGTGTCTCTGTCTCAGATTGTATTTTGATTTTTAAGGGGGATAGTGGGAGGAACAGGCACAGGGAAAGACAGGTAACAGGAAGAAATGAGCACAACCCACAGCTGATAAAAGAAGTTTGAGCTGCGCAGTATTCAAGAGGGTTTTTCTTTTTGTTCGGTTTCTTTGGATTATTTTTTTTAAACACCTTGAGGATTTGTTCCATTATATTCAGACTATTTTCCAGAAAATATTTTAATGTTAAACCAAATATTGCTGTGCTTATGCCTTCATTTGCAAATAAAATCAGAGCTACTGTAAATCATAGAAGGAAGCTGTGATTCAAGGCTACGCTATTCAAATCACTTTTTGCTTATGAAATGCTGATCACTGAGCTTAGATTAATTCTGATGGGAGCTGCTGATATTCTGTTGCCATTTCTTCCACATACTGCCTTTGTTTCAGAGACACCTGACAGGATATTAGTGTTTAGTTATGCAAAGTGTACCCTTATTTCCAATGTTAATTATTAGAGCCGCTGATTTCTTCAATGACTTCTGAAAGCAAAGTTAGAAAAAGGTATTAGCAGGAAGACAAGCAAAATGTGTGAGATTTACATCCTTTGACTGAAATTAAAAGCTAATCGCTTTGCCCCTGTGAGTTTAAAGGCAGACAAAATGCACTACTGACTTTTAAAGCAAGGAGTTAAATATTGTAGAACTTGAAAGCTGTGGCTATATTATACCCCCGGAGACATTTAACTTTGCATTTATGGCACTGTTACTTAGGTATTTTGGTTCCCTTTCCCTCCAACCACCTGAAGAAGAACCTGTTTGCTGTCAGTGGCATAGGTTCCAACAGGTGAGAAAGCTAATTTCCCCACAGAGGCCAATGCCTCGGTGCTTCGACATCCACACCACCTGGTTAAACACAACATCGCTACCAAAACCAGACCAAAGCATCCCAAGCATTCCCCTTCACGCAAGCATTTCAGTGAGATTTGCCTTATTCAGATATACTATGTATGTTTCTGAGTATTCCACCTCTTGTTTATTCAGTTCCAGCAACAATTCCTTCCAAAACCATTACATACATAAACCAGCCAAGTGTTAAGTATCCAGGCTGGTCTTACAAATAGGTGATATTAGGTAGGGTGTGATAGGGACTTTAGGGTTTTGGGGGGTTTTGCACACCTCTCTTTTGAACATCCTTCAAGTGGAGCAGGAGTAATGAAATCCATTGAAAACAGATCATGTATTTTAAAAGTTCATTAGCAATAGCTAGATCCCAGTCTTTAAATTGCTTTCTCCCCCTCCCCAAATAGTTGGTGGCTCCCTGATCCAGATATTTGGATCCGTAAGGCCTGGCTACAGGGCAGATGTAGGTTCAGCTGCCCCTTCCCCAAAACAGTTTCCAATTCATAGAATCATAGAATTGTCTCATTTGGAAGGGACCTTTAACATCATCCAGCCCAACCATCAACCTAAAGCTGCCAAGTCCACCATTAAACCATGTCCCTCAGCACCATGTCTACGCATCTTTTAAACACCTCCAGGGACGGTGACTCCACCACCTCCCTGGGCAGCCTGTTCCAATGCTTGACAACCCTTTCTGTGAAGAAATTTTTTCTAATATCCAATACAAACCTCCCCTGGTGCAACTTGAGGCACCAACCTCTTGTCCTATCGCTTGTTACTTGGGAGAAGAGGTTGACCCCCACCTCACTACAACCTCCTTTCAGGTAGATTCAGTCTTTAGAAGTCAATCATGGTTTGAACGTGGCAGAAACAATCACTCTATGCTCACATTTCATGGGTCCTGATCCAGATTCTACTGGCATACCGCTGCTGATTGATTCCAATGGCCCAACACAACGGTGTTACATGAACAAAAATAACCAAACATCTGGCTCCATTCTAAAAGAGTGCACATGGGAAAGTAAACCAAAGTAAGCCAGGTGCTGTTAACCCCACCGCTACGATAAACTGAAGTGAAAGGGAGGATTTAATA
The DNA here is from genome assembly GCA_013398815.1 of Ibidorhyncha struthersii. NCBI lineage: Eukaryota > Metazoa > Chordata > Aves > Charadriiformes > Charadriidae > Ibidorhyncha > Ibidorhyncha struthersii. Next base: position 629,011 of record VZSZ01006386.1, read on the forward strand.
ACCAAAGCAGCAGAAGATAAGAAAGCTTCAGCTCCCATCTAGCCCTTGAGTGTCACAGTCAGGAGAGCGCCCAGACCACAGCGCCCTGGAAAGGATTGGGGAGAGGGGTGGAGCCCGCGCCATGGGAAGCGGTATTAGTCTGCTTCACGAGCTCTATTCACAGCGAGTCAGGAGTTAACCAACTGTAGGCGCCTGCACCTTTTATTTGCCTTGGATTTGCACCAAGTTTGAGTCATCACGTTCAAACAGGAGAAGAAAAAAAAAACAGCTTCATATTCCAAAAAGGGCATTCCCATAGCAGGACACTTTTAAGTTCTCACCAGGGAAGGAGCCTTTTTGAATTAAGGTGGATGCCTGTCTCCTCCTCTGAAGGAAAAACAAGATCCGTTCAAAGCACTAAATAATGACAAACACAATTTAGATGCACTGGTGTCTGAATAAGACAGGATCTCTAGATACATTATGTCATATCTGCCTCTACAGAAAGATTTAGATTTTCTGTAGCTCCATTAAACTCATACTGTAGGTGGGACTGAGAGCTTTTATAGTAGCAGACTGTCAAAGGAATGTAAGGAATGCAGGGTGTAAACAGATTAGCTCTCCCCCCCTCCCCTTATAGAAAGACCTAGATTTTTTCCCTTTCCTCTGAAGCTTTAGAAATTTAAATGAAACACCGAAGCATGCATGTTACTCAAGTGCACCCTGTCCTCAGTCCAGGATTCAAAGCCAACAATTCACAGGTTTTTCCTGTTTAATCAGGGGTTGTGCAGGAACTTAACCAAGCTTTGGAACCGGATCCACTGGCAGTTTGGGTTGAACCGGAAAAAAAAAAAAAATGACCTACAGCACATTAACCCCTCACTTTGCTATTTCATCCTTATTGAAGTGTTTACCCTACAATTACCAATCATATCCACTGCTCATGTCTCCACTGATTGGATTTGCTATCCTAATGGTATAGACTTTGCTGAACTGGGTAAATAACGAGGGAGGAAGGGCCAGGCTTGCACCTAGAGTCAGTTTGGATGATTCTAGGAACCTTTCTCAACAGAAGTTAATCAGCTGACACCTCGCTTCAGTTCTATGAACTACTTCACTCGTGATTCAGATAACAGTCTTATGAAAGCTAGTGCACCAGCAGACGACGGAGGTCTGAATCAGTAAAGAATGATTTACCCATCCTCTGTTTCCTGTCTGTACTGGACTCCCTCCGTTGCCTGATTGGAGGTCCACATTCAAATGTCTCACTGCGTTTCCCAAATCAGTATCGCCAAAGGTTTGGCCCTTTACATGCGGTATGTGGGATCTGTTTCCTCATTTTTATACCGCAATTCTAAACCTACATTCACACGTAGAGGCGCTCAGCGTTTTGCCAAGATGGCTATGTCAGTCAAGGAGAGATCAAGGACTAGCAGACGATAAACACGTGTAAGGTGTACACCTCAGATTCAGAGATGTACTTGAAGTTCAGCGGGAGGAAGCAGAACTACTTTAGACGAGGAACACAGTCCTTCCACAGAGCTCAATTAAGACACAGGAAGAAGGCAGCAGATATGTTTAATGCAAGAACCGAGGTAGATGGCTGTATCTGCGGGTGAGAGTTAAGGACAGCAGAAGCAACGCTAACCGCGATGGAGATACACTGGCAAAGCTGTAGCTGGGTGGAAAAGTGGAAGTTACATTTCCAAACGCCCCACTTGAGCCCGACTACAGCATCCTTCGTATGAACAGCGCTACAAGAGCTGCAGTAGGTGGCCAATAAGTCTGACGGGATTAACTCATCCGAACGCTTAACCCACTAAGAAAGATCATTAGCACATATATTCAAAGCAAAGCAATTGCCTGGAAAAATCAAATATGTACCTAATGAGTTAGAATATTAACAGAAATCCAGGGAATTATAACAGTAGTAAAATCAAAGGTTCCATCTGAAGAACCTCATTATCATAATTTTTGAACTGCGTTCATGTTGCTCTTTTGCACATTCAACGGCACTTGACATTAAGTAGTGAATAAGAATTAATTAACATTCCATCCTAATCAGGGCAAGAAGGTTAAACACTATGCTGTCTTCATAGCTAATCTTTAAAGAAAACTAAGAATTGCCTGAAACTCTAAAAGGGGAAAGATTTCAAGTGTGTATCCTGGTAGTAGGGACTGGAGAAAGATAAGGAACAGTGTGAAACCTTCCTTCACTTTTTTCTTTCTGTGTACAATTGGTGGTAAACTTTAAGTTGACTGAAATATCACTTAATGGGGAGGGACTGAATAGATACTTCATGTCTTCTGTTCTCATTCCAGGAAGTTTTTTAGCTAAGGCTTCTTGAAAGCCTGCATAAATTTCCCTCATGTACTTGTTTATAGATCCTGCCCACATCTTCATAACAGGTCTCTTGATTTCTGTTCTTAACACGAGCACCCCACTTAAGAACTAATAGAGTCTAGGATTC
>VZSZ01006386.1:631471-643209 GCA_013398815.1 Ibidorhyncha struthersii
CCCCCACCCCGACATAACTGTTATTGTAAGTGAGAATCAGGGTAGAGATTCCTGTCAGCACTGCAAACCATGAAATCAGACCCAAACACAAAATCCTCTGTCAGACACTCCCTCTCTTCTCCCCTTCGCCAGGGAACAACTCAATGGAGAACTCTACAGGGGAAACTTCCGTGAGTTTGTTTAGCTTTGTTGCCATCCCAGGAGTTTCACAGCACATACTTTATTCTGCTACGCAGTTCAGCTAATGTTTAGCACCTCCAGAGGTTAAAGGGCCATTTTCTCAAGAGCCGAAGCCTCTTTTACTTTAGACTAATTCATTTGGTGTCAAAATCTATTGAAAACTGAAGTTGGAAAAAAAAAATAAAAAATGCTGGAGCCAGAGAACAAAAAGGTTGAAAGTTTGAAAATGCCCATGATCGCTGGAGCCAGTTCTCACACATCTCAGTCTTTTTAACCACTTGGCAGCTGGGCAGAGAGTTCCAGAAGCTGATCAAAGCAAAGAATACAGCCTTGCACACCAGATTCTTTCCCCAAGGCCTATAGAACCTCTCCCCATAGATGGATTAACTGGCAACAAGAAGAAATGGAAAAAGCTTTTTTTTCTTCCCCGTTTCAGCTATAAAAATAAAAATTTACATACTCTACCCAGAGACTTGAGCCAAACCTGATTTCTCTGTATGCTGATGAGAGCAGACATTTGAGAGAGAATCCCTGCCTCCATCACGGGCTGCAGGGAATCGATAAAGTGCTTCAACTATCCCGTTTTCTCAAATTTATGTTCCTTACTAACACGCAGCACAAGCATATCTGGTTCAAAGCAGACTGACAGGGGGCAAAACAATTGTTTGGGGGCTATTCAACACCATCAGACCTTGTAACAAACCTATGGTGTATTTTCGTTAATGAGGTTTCAGTCCTTTCAGCCAAGGCTGCATTAAAAAGCAGTCCCAAAGGCAGAAGACATAGAAGGACTAATTATATGATGCAATCTCTGCCTAACTCAGTCCTGCTATGAGGTGCAGCTGCAGAAACGGGCACTAAGGTAAGGAAAAGATGCCTTTAGAAGGTCTGTTTGCCCAGTTACCCGAACGCAAACACTGCAAGGTTCGTGTGAGTCACGGCAATCTATCACAAGGGCTGGTCCCACCAGGATATGAAGAGCGACCTGAATCCAGTAACCTCAGCCTGGGAGTGCAGATCTATACACTCAGAAAGAAGAAACCGAGCAAGCCGATGCTCCGAATTGCACATCCCCGGCACGAATCACCGGAGACTCAAATCAGTGCTTGCCATAGTCAACCCCTTCTCCTTAACTCTGCTTCTCCTACAGCAGACCCAGATTTACATGACCGGCATGAAATCAAAGCATTCTTCAATCTACATAACTTGAAAACTAGGAGTGACTTACGGTAACGAACTATTCCGTTAATATAGCACCACACTCAGGTTGCTTGAGGTCCAGATCAATAGATACAAAACGGAGAACTTTAAACCTTTGATGCAATCCACACTTCTGGGAAAAAGGAAATTAGCCCATGCAAGCTGTTAATTCCAGAAAGCCGATGCGCACACTTGCTTTCATACTGCCCTGTTTGTGAAACAGAGAAAACATACAATATTCATGGTATTTAAATATTGGTGTGTTCCAGGGCTTGCATGAATGGGAAGCCTTTACATAAGCTCCAAGTTTTCGCCTTAGTATTACAACTTTTACTATTCTCGTCCTTTGGAACGCTCCTTATCATTCAAGAGTGGAGCATCTTTATAAAAAGACGAACCCTTATTTGTTAGTGTTCCAAGTCGGAAATTGCTGTAAAAGGCAGATGAGATTCTGAAGAAACGAGTAACACACATATGTAACATGTAAATAGCCACATGAGTAGCGCTGATACCATGACAGACCCAAAAGTCACACGCTGGCAGACAGTGCTCAGGGATAGGGAAGGATGTGGATTTTATTCATAACTGCAAACTCCATCCTGTTATATCCAGATATATCTAAGAAGCAAAAACGTCCTCACACCTCATTCCTCATTATATTACTCGAGCTTGTAAAACCAAAGACTATTTTCTTTTTAATTACTTGGGAGCAGGGTAGGGTTACTTTGTATGCTGTTGCAACACTTTACAGAATAGGCATTTCCAAGTTGATAAAAGTGTTTCATAGTGGAACTTGTAAAGCTTCTCTGTCTGGGCGTCCACCTTCATTTTGATTTCTAGTTACTTTGCCTAATGATTAGATTAAGCTTATGGCAAGTTTCGCACTGTTATCTCTCACAACATATATTCCTCTCTCTTTTCACAGAGCATCTGTCACTTGTGTCCCATGGAAGAGACCAACATCAGCTTAAAATATCGCAAATGTTCTCTCCAGCTGTGGGTCGTGTGCTCGGAAGTCTCGTTTCTTCCTGCTGGGGGACACCTCCCAAAAGAAGGGATTAAATGATCCAGGCATAAGAGGCAATGCATAGTAACATTTTTCCTTGGTGAGGCAGAAACTGCTGGTTAAGGTTTTAATGGGTAGCTGTAAGAGGCAATCAAAAGCAGAGTGTCTACAGAATATATACATTTCCATTTGTGCACAGAAGGAAGAGAGAGTCCTCAGGTTTCTAGATCTCTAGGACGCGGGCCAGTGAAGTGCTCAGTTGAGTGCACATCACACAACTACATCGATTTGCATTGGCCAAGCAGCTGTTACAAATATTCAACCCGCTTTCCGTACGAAGAGCCAAGCCTCTACGCCAACCAAAAAGAAAAAGGAGAGAGAGAAAAAAAAAAAAAGCCCTACAGCTGAATTTCAATAATAAATATCAACAGGTGAAACACTTTATAGGTTGGAAACGTTCAAAGAAGAAACACGCGCATGTTTTCTTCGTAAGGAAGGAGCACCGCTTAAGAGGGGAGGACGGGTGCTTCCTGCAGACCCAGCGTCAGGCTCGCACCAAGGCTGCTGACTCAGAACTCTTGGCTGGCCACTGGGAAACACCAACTACACCAGTGAGTTATCAACCAGGGTGGAGGAATGCCTGACAGAGACAAGACTAGGTTTTTAAGGCAGTTTCCTCACTGAGTTTCTTTAACCCCCGAAGGCCGAGCAGCAACAACCTGTTTCTCTCCCCTGCCACCGCAGCACAAGAGAGACCGCTTAAGGTGTTTTACAGGACATCAGGTCTCTCCCATTGCCCCTTGGCTTGCCAACAGCAGCAGCTGGCAGTGGTTGTACCAGGAGTCATTTCTGACCTGTGGATTGTACTCCAGCCAGCAGCTGAGGGTCAGAAGACCCATCCTTGACTCCAGGTTTGCTGCTTACGTTGTGGTCCCAGATGGCGGCCTTCGTGGGCCCCAGAACTATTTCTGTTGCCTTTACGCTTAGAAACAGTTCCTTCTGGTGTTATCACTACACTCGTCTGGGTTCTTAACCGAGGGAAGAAGCCACTACTATTCTCCCAAGAAACTTGACCTTTAAGAGGCACTCGGCAAACCCGAGTTTAACTCCGTTTTTCTAAGTGGAAGGTGCTGTCCTGAGACACGATGCCACCAGCCTGGAGTGCCAACAGGAGTCAGTTCTACGTTATCATGTTCATTTTACTGGTGAAAAAAGGAAATATTTGTTTTTAACATACCATTCTGCTTCCCCGGTAAGATTAGCAATCGGGAACCCTGGCCTGAATTCCAGCAGAAAAGTTGTCAGCCCAGGGATGCAACTTCGCAAGGGCCCGGCAGCGCTTTCTGTGCTGTCTAAGTTTTTTGCTCCCCACTCAGATCCTACTTTTGGTTACTTTTAGGTGTCCATCAAGCACTCAGATTGGAGCACAAAGTCAGTAGAAAGACTCTCACTGAATTCCATGGATATGAAATGAGGCTGAGGCAGCATTATGCTCAGTTTGGATATAACTACAACACGAATAACAAGAATTTCTATTTTTATACTAGTGTTGAAGCAAGAGGCTGCATTCTGGTTCCATTCACTCAGTATCAGCATATATTAATTTTGATGTTATTCTTATACCAGTATCTTAAATCATGTTGTTATATGTAACACGTATACTGCCTTATACCATCTTATAAGATAGTATCACATGGATTTCAGTCTGAGCTACACAAACATTTCCAAAATCACCACCGAGTCTCACAATACCTTTGTTGAATACTGCAGTATTATAATGCAGATTATAATATCACAGCAAGCATCCCCGGGGACCAAGCGGCGTGTTCACCTGAACACAGGGAGGAAAAATAGACTCCTGCCTACGTTAGGCAGTTGCAGCAGACCCGGAGACACACAACTTCCAAGGCACATAACATGAAAAAGAAAAAGTCAGTTTATATTGCCCCTTGGATCTGGAAAACTATCCCAAATTCTGCTTCTCGGTAACAAGAAAGGAAAGAGATCTGTCTTGGGGGTTCCCAAGACACATCAAGGGATGTCAAAAGATGTGTCCCTGTGTACCCCCCTACCCCCAGACCAGTTGGCTCAGCAAGGTCCGAAACCTCCTGAATGTGATTTCTCCCAGGAAACATTTTGCCATTCTTTTGAAATGTGATCTCATTTTACCTCTCACTGCCCTTAATAAATCATTAGCAATAATTACCCTTTTCACTTGAGCCAAAACGAAAACAAAACAGTTTTCTGTTAGGAAAGAGATAGTAGATATTAACCAAAATCCCGATCCAAATTCCAGGGAAGTGGGTCAGAGCTTTTCTCTTGCCCTTTACGGGCTTTGGATCCACTGTGCTTTTTCGAAAGTTTTATTCCATGTAGCCTATATGGTCTGGGGGGAGGTGTCCCTGCGCAGGGCAGGGGGTTGGAACTGGGTGATCTTTAAGGTCCCTTCCAACCCAACCCATTCTATGATTCTCTCTCTCTATATTACACATAGGCTAGAATTCAGGGGGCTGATTTTATCTAAAGAGTTAAAAACTGCAGTAGTCCAAAGTGAGGTTTTATCCACTGGGACTGGATCTGGCCCTGTATGTTCAAGCAGAGATCCCTGACGTCACGGTGCAGAAGGAATCACCGATGCTACTTTCATTATTACCACCGCAGTTCAGCTGGAGGCCACAGCACTAAAAAGAAAGGTCACGACGCCTGAGGGCAGGTTGTGGCCCAGCCTGCCTGGAAATAACGTGAAGAGACCCAGAAGCAGAACAGCATGTAGCAACTAAAGGATGGAAGTTAAGAAAGAGCTGCACATCAATTTTACGTGTTCGAAATAAATACGTGTAATCATTAGCAAGGAGCAAACACTTCCTTAAAAGTCCTGGCTCCTTTGACATTGGGATTTGCCTCCACGCTATCTGTGCCCTGCTCCTGTTGTGGAACAACATGAAGCCGTTGTGCACAAGTTTCCCTGCTAGTGAGTCAAGGAAAGGCACCCCAGTAAGAAGGATGCTTATCACCCTAGCTCATAAAGCCCAGAACATTGTTACAGGTATGCAGATTCCCAAAAGGAGGGGACAGACACTTGGTCTTCCGAAAATCTCCCACTGAAATAAATGGCAGCTATTCCTGTAGTGTTCTCAAGGGCAATCTGAAGTGACCTTAGGGCTTCATTTGGTTTTTTTTTCAAGTTGCCCTGAATGCTTGGCACCACATCAGCGGGGGCTCCAAATTACTGTTGCTATGTTCTTTTCAATAATTGTATTTCAAGCCCAAACCCACATTTGTCTCCTGCATTCTGCTATAGTATTAACCTGAATTTGCAATTTACGCTATCTAGTTTTTTTTCTGGCATTGGAATATCCTTTCTAAAAATAATAATTTCCCTTCCCCGTGGATGTTGGGCATTCACGGACATATAAAGGTAGCCCATAAAATCAGAAAATAGTACCTACCTACTTCACTTTCAGACAGCAAGCTGGAAATACTCCTACAGCTTAACCTTCACATCTGCTAAGAACTGTACCCCTCTATCCAGCCACATTTCTTTTTAGCTATCCACTCATCAGAGAGAACACAGGTTTTGTATTGGGCCTCCTTTGCTGAAAGATTCACAGCATACCTGTTTTCTACCCAGCAACGTAAATCTCCCGACTTCGCCGCTCACACTTGCACAACAAATCTAGGACCCCTCTGAACAGGAAACGGGTTTCGCAGACTGACTGGTGATCACGGTAATAAACCAACGATGGAAGTTCACACCCCCAAGTAAATATCCAAGACGGGATTACAAACAATATCAATCCCTCCAGATCCCAGTGTTTAAAATAAATATAATTAGAAAGTAAGTGGTTTGTCTTTTTCTTCCACTGGAAATCTCCTTCCTGCTTTTCAAGCAACCATTATCAGTGGCTGAGCATTTTCAGCAATTATCAGAAAGAGAGGAAGTGACTTTTCATACACAGCTCAGCGACAGGAATCACCTTGCTACTAATCACTGGCTCAAGAAGTCACCTTGGACCAGAGAACTGCTGCCATTCAGCCTTATTTCTTTTGACTCGAGTGTCTCAAAATTCAGTAATTTTTACCCTTTTGTTCCTAAGCCTCTTTCAAAACTGCATCCAAACATTGCAAAGCAGAACTACAACTGTCCCTCAAGAAAATTCTTCATTAAAAGAAGATAAAATCTAACCACTTACTTGTTCTCTCCAGTCGTTGTCGTTTAAATGCGAAGAAAAAGAACACCACCCAAACACCACCATCTAAGCTTCATTTGGCATCGTTCGCATTAAGTAACAAAAAAAAAAAAAGTCAAGACAAATATCAAGTCTAAGTTCAGGCAATGCCTTATTAAGCCCAGGAAAAACAAGGTGGAAGATGAACACCCCGATGGAATCTCAGAGCCGTAGATTTATTCCACCAAGCGCTTTACAGTGTCTGTTATCTCAGCCTTGGCTAAGCAAGAGAATGCTGGTGAAAATCTTTGCCTGGTACAGTACAGAGCCTCTGTTTCACAGGCCAGGAATTTTACATTGAATAATTTTTAACTTCAGCTCTGGGAGGAAAAACAGGGTCTCATACACTCTGCCTGCTTGATTAGGTTTTATTTATTTATTTAATGGAAAGAGAGCTCCTAATTGGGGAAGTGGGGAGGGGNACGAGGGCAAGAGGTTAGCGCAAAGATGATGAACTTTTCTGGGAAAATGAAGAGATAACCACCTCGCTGAGAGATTGTATCTTTCAGGAACTGTAGATTACGCGATTTCCCCATTCATTTTCTTCTTTTTTTAAAATATAAATCGTTTTACTGATGTGTGGCCAGTACAACCTAATCCGCTCAGAACTGCTAAAACAACAGTAGTGAGCAATTCTAATCAACTATATTGTTATTTGTATTATGTTACCTCTGTAGAGGAGCAGCAGAAATTCAGGCCCCACTGCGCTAGGCACATTACCAACACAAACTAGGAGAGTCTACCTTAAGTCACAAAATAAATATGCAAAAATCTCGGACAAGAAACAAAGGAACAAGCCACCTCAGCTCTGGGAAGAAGTTATATATCAAACAACGGGGAGAGCTGGGAATAGACCCCATCTCCTGAACCGTACCCAGGCATTTAAAAGATCGGATTTCCAAACGGACTGGTGTTCAAACAACTTTGTGGAGTGTGAATTATTCAAGCCCCCCCCTTCCATCTGGCACCGTGGGCTGGGAAGTTGAGGAAGAGGTACAGCAAACTGCATCATTCGGTATGACAGCATCGAGGAGCCGCTGAATCCCAGGCCCACGCTCATTCCACTGGTCCACGGTGTCTCCAAGTGATGTTTTTCTCCTTCCAGTGTGACGGAGTCCTCAGCAAACAATCGCACCCGTGTCGAACAGAGCAGAATACTTCATTCAAGGCTTTAAGAATCTATTTAATCGTCCCCATTTTTGGCCTGAAGTGTATTTTACCATCCTACTGGTAAGTAACGTCTATTCTCACAACAAAGCCCAACACAGAAGCTGCCTCCTTTCCTGCAGTCAGAAGCCCACGCGGACACACTCAGCCCCAAATCTGGCAATGCCACCTGAGCCCCACTGCAAATACCTCAGTCCTTTCATAAGGCCCCATGTTATTATTGCGCACGTCATTGTTACGCTCAGGTCTGATCGCTTCTCTTCAAGACAGCAGCCGCCCTTTTCCACACTGAAAGCTGTGCAGTTGGTAATATAGTTGCCGAGCACCTGCACAATTAAAGCTTCATTAAAACAGATGTTTAAAATTGCTGTCTCTGTTGATTACATGTTGTTAGACCAGAAAAATCAGTTGAATAAAGCCTCTGAGCTGGTCAGGAAGAAGCAAACAAAATTCCCTGGTTTGAGCCCGTCTTGCTTTCTGTAGCGAGCACAGAGAACATGTAATTCAGTAAGCTGAAGTGTCTGTCCTCATTAGTGAAGCAGAAATATAGCACAGCCAGATATACTTCAGAGAAGAGGGAAACATTCTCTTAAAACGAGTCGTCAATGTTCTTAACTCAAAAGAATGTTTCTGCGTACCTATTGTCACGCACATTGTTTATTGCACAACAGAGTTAAGCAAACACCTGTCTAGGATGTACAAAGAGGGACGCATGCCCCTGTAATACAGACTGACGGGTTTCATTGTTTAACTGCACCAAAAGCATAAAAAAAAGAACCTGGATGAAAAAAAAAAAAAAAACAAACCAAAAAACATGGAACCTTCCAGGTGGATGATGCAGCGGTTCTGGAAAGGGAATTGTTAGGAATGCATGGATACTGGGTAGGCAGCAGATAACGATGGACCTTACAGCTCTCGCGTTTGCAGAAGGGGAGGGAAAGGGCTTGCTCCTCAACTCAGGTAGGGACTTTGTCTAACGAACAACGAAATAGCTTACTGGAATGGCAATAGGTGGCATAACGTGAGAGTCTCAAATGCTTCCAAAGACTCCATCCAACCCAAGAAGGGATTGGAACCATTATTTTCAAAGCACTTGGCATCCCATTTACAGGTAAACAACATGTAGAAATAGGATTTGATCAAAGCACAAATAAAAGAGAAGAGTTTAGAGAAAGAAACAATTTCCATCTCAAATGCAGCACTAGCAGAAGGGTCAAAATTTGAACCTATAGACAGTTTTAATACATTTTAAACATTATTTTGTACTAGTATTGAAGTGTGACTTCAAAGACACTCTCACATGCAAGTACGGACAAACGTTCACAGTTAGGCTCAATAAAAATTGCAAAGATTTACCGTTTAAATCTGAAAACAATAAACTTGCCCAAATTCAACTTCCTGATAGCCATTAAAATTTGCATCAACCGAAAATAAAGGCCTGCCGGGGAAGGGCGGAAAGACCGGCTGGGCTGTTTTTCAGGTAGACAAACAGCAGCGTGAATAACAACGTACATTAGCTGAAAGCACTGAAACAAAAAACCTGCAAAACATCCGTGACTGACGCTGCTGAATGTAAACCGAATCACGCCCATCTCTGGATGAGGCAGTAGCAGGCACACAGGTGTTTCTTAAACAGATGCTGCCCATAGCAATTGGAAACTATCGCTAAGCAACATCCATCGGAGTGAGTTCAAAGTCACAGCTCACTTCCCCACCCACACAGCTGATGAAGGACGAACACCTCATGTTTCTTTTATGGATACAGGGGGCATGGAGGTGTTTCAAATTTTCCACCTTTCCCTCTGTAGCAGAGTAGAAGGTACAGCCAGACGGGTTTGGCCTCCGGCAATACTCAGCCACCGTGGTCTCCTGCGGGCTGATGGAGTAAGCCATTAGAGCAGTCTTAAAGCTCCTCAAGATCACTGTGGGAAACAAACAGGTCCAGCATGAATTACCTTTGTCTGTAGGTTCCTCAGGTTGAGCACAGTTCACATCACCACTAGCTTTGTACAGTTTGCACCACATAGTTTATTTATTACATGGGCCTTCTCAATTACTCCCTTCATCTTAAATGTATTCATGCGCCCATAAAGCAGAACAGAAGTACTGAACGTAACCATCAGCTCAGGTCTTCGGCAGACTGAGTCACAGGCAGCCTACCTGGTTTATCCAGCAAAGGTAACCCAGGAGTTTTTATGTAGTCCTGGGTGGGTGCGTGTGAGAGGGAACTCCCAATTTCAGGTAAAAATAGTGCTTAGAATTAACAATAAACTTGTACAACTCAAGAACTGATTGATGTGGAAGGCAACTGGCAATGTCCTTTTTCAAACGCAGGCAAAAGCCTCCCACGGACCTCAAAAAGATCTTTCCCCAGCAATCCCCATGTCACAAGAAAACCTCGGACCTGTATTTGTACAACGCTATCCCTTCCAAAGCAAACAGACACCATCAAACTGCAGCAGGCATTTCATATTGAGATGCATCAATAAAATGTGATTTATAGCAATGTCACAGGAACGTTTCGTACTTATCAGGCTCAAGATAAGATAGGAGGCATTGAGAAAGGCTCATTAAAGCACAATCTGCAGTCAGCACATTAACGAACTTGCTTTTCAAAGCTTATTGGCAAAGAGGCAACCGGTATAAATGAACAGCTTGCAGGAGTAGGTGTGCGTTGAGAGGGGAGGATTAACCTGCTGGTGATGATTATATGAAAAGTTTGGTTACAACACAACTTCTATGTTCAAAAAGTCCACTTATTTTATGATCCGGAAATATTTAAAAGCTCCCATGAGGATGAAGAGCTCGCCGTGCTCCTCCCATCCATATCTATTTCTAGTACAAAGTTTGATCGGAGTATTTCAGAGACTACGTTTTATTTTTTCTCCTACAGGAGTGCCACTTTTATTTTTCAGGAGCACATGAACACAGGAACAGCACCACAGTTAACTGCCTGTTGTTTAGAATCATAGAATCATAGAATTGTCTAGGTTGGAAGACACCCTTGGGATCATCAAGTCCAACCATCTACCCTACTCTACAAAGTTCTCCCCTACACCATATCCCCCAACACCACATCTAAACGTCTCTTAAACACATCCAGGGATGGTGACTCAACCACCTCCCTGGGCAGTCTATTCCAATGCCCAACCACCCTTTCTGTGAAAAATTCTTTCCTAATGCTCAGTCTAAACCTACCCTGTTGGAGCTTGAAGCCATTCCCTCTTGTTCTGTCATTAATTACCTGTGAGAAGAGACCAGCACCAACCTCCAGCACCAAGTCTCATGTAGTCTTTGGATGAGGTAGCAGCTGGACCAAATCACCAGCTGAAAGTCAACTGGTGGATGGAGAACCAGCTGGTACTGGGAGTTACTGGTGTTGGGACAACCAGATGGGACTGAACAATGCTGAGGGGTGGGTGAGACACCACTGAGAGAAGGCACTCTTTTGGCTGCAGTCCAGGTGGGGTCTTGCGTTTCTTATTCCAACAATAGTTAATGCTGCAAGCCAAAAATTAACCTCTTTGGAGAAAACCCAGCCTTTGAAAAGGAGAAAGGTTTCATTTCTCTTGCTAAGGTTTTTTTGGTTGGTTGGGTTTTTGTTTTGGGTTTTGTTTGGGTTTTTTTTGTTTGGTAAATTGCTACCAGTTTGTGTTTTTCGTCAACCATCAAATTTCCTGACACTCAGAAACTTGACCGAGCCAGTGCCACAGCCTAAAGTATCTCCTGGAACAGCACTTCCCCCCATTCTTCTCACCCCACCGCTTTGCTGGAAAGCGAAGTTCTCCCTGGGCAGAGGAGGGCACTACACCTTGCCTTCTGACCCCCCCAAGTGGCCACAGCGACGGGGCGCCACTCGCTCTGGGTCCCTACATTTCCACCGCCTGAACATCGGGGAGGGCAGAGAGACTGTGCTGGGACTGCAGAAGGAAATGAAAAGAAGGAAAGAAAAAGAA
>VZSZ01006386.1:643447-669258 GCA_013398815.1 Ibidorhyncha struthersii
CCAACCTAAACCTCCCCTGGCTTAACTTGAACCCATTTCCTCTCATCCTATCGCTTGTCACTGGGGAGAAGAGGTCAGTCCCCATCTCTCTGCAACCTCCTTTCAGGTACTTGTAGAGAGTGATAAACGTGATAGTGAAGGTCTTGACCAGAGAAACCCAAGATTTGTACCAATATAGAACAAAAAGGGTAGAATAGTGAACTGTCTGGAAAGAGACATCCAATGCAGGTCAGTCTACTTGAGCAAACTGGTGATCTTCTACAGCCCTGTCCGTTTGAGTTGATGGACTGCTATGTCTCTTCCCCTCTTCAGTCGTGTGTTACATTTTCCAGCAGAAGCGCTCATCAAGACCGACATTTTTGTGTGCATTACACCTGAGATTCCCACATCTCAGCAAAGACACATCCCAAAGCCATAGAGCCTCCTGCCATTGAGGTATGCCATCGACACTTTGCTGTGTTGCAAACTGTGAAAAGCTTGTAGCTTTACAACCACGGCACAACTGCATTGCAAAGCGGCACCACCACCTTTACCCTCGTTCTACCTTGAGCTACACAAAGAATCATTGTAAGCGTTCAGTGAAATTAAATACAGCTACAGCAGTCGGTGGCTCTGTGTCAGCTTACCCTGGAAGCAATGCAATATTCCACACGCATCAAAAAAATTAGCAATTAACCACTAAAAAGTTCCCTGAGATTGATGGGGGAGGGGGGAGCGAGGAAGGGAAACGCCAGCTCATGACTCCCATGCATTTCCCTGGGAGACCCAATTGAAACAACCTGAACCAAACCCATGCTCTGAATCCTGCAAAATCCGTTCCTTTTCCAGGGGGCGCTGTATTTCTCCCAGAACGGATGGGCGTTGCTGTATACACCTATTTCACAGCCAGGGTTATGCACAGCTATGCACGTAAATACCTGACCACTGCGAGAAATACCTGAAGATGGAACCTATGGCTTAAAAATATATTTAATCTGTACATGCCCAAGGATAAATGGCTCATGTACCACTTAGGGCATTTAGGGAAACCAAGGCAAACTGACGCTGAAGTTGTATGGCTTACCTAAAACTTACCAGTACTGTAATGGTTTACTTCTCTTGAATAAAGGTACTTCAGAAACAGTTACAAGGACTTCCTTCATCTGCCAGCTTTCACCAGGAAAAGAACGAATCTAGACCCTTAATTAGGCCTGCATCTAGTCCTACCACTGGTCAGTAATAACATGTGTTTCACTTTCTCTAAACTCCATTCCTTCTCTCCATCAGCACTTTGAGTCACACTTAGGGATACAGCCAGCATGAAGCTTGTCAAGTTTGAAGCCCAAAAGACCACCGCCATGCCACCGTAAGCGTAAAACCCAGACATCTGCTGCAGTAATCACAGGCACTTATCCAAAGAGGAAAGTAATAAGAATACATTTGTTCTTCTAATTCTACTACACAGAGTCACACTCATAATGTGTTTGCCCAGCATTTTCCAAAAAATGCCTATTACCTGCAAAGCAGCAAGAATGCAAACTATCCCAGAGCTCACTAGTCCACCACCAGCTAATCAAATAATAAAACACAGTTCATGGAATCAGTTTGCATATTCATACATCTCTCTACCATGTATTTTTGCATTCCCTCTCAAGGTTCATTAAAGCAAAAAATATAAATATGAAATAAAAATACCTTTAAAATACATAACAGCACCAGAGAAGAAAACAGCACAAGTCAGGGAGTGCATTTTCTGCTGTCTATGATGCTATCACAGTAAAGGAAACCCTAACATGTATTTTCAGAATTCTTTGACCATGTCAGTCAATGTGCCACATCTGAAATACCCTTTAAAAGGGCTTGATAGGAAGCAAACGTTAGCTATTTTGGAACATGCACTCTTATAGACTGCAGGGGCAACAGTCACCTAAAGCATTCAGCTCCCCCTACCCTGAAGCGCGCAAGCCTTCAGCCCCTGAGGGCCCCTCTAACACCGCCACAAGGCTGAGTTAAATCCTGGTGGTTTGGGATAGAATCATAGAATTGTTGAAGTTGGAAGGGACCTTTAAGATCATCGAGTCCAACCATTACCCTAACCTGACAAAACCACTCCTAAACCATATCCCCAAGTACCACGTCTGCCCTTTTTTTAAACACCTCTGGGGATGGTGAATCCGCCACCTCCCTGGGCAGCCTATTCACGTATAAGCTGCTTCGCTTTCATCCCTCTGTCCTCTGACTTCTGCCCCTTCAGCCTTTTGCCTTCCCTTCACGAACCAGCCTTATCATTGCCTTCTTATTTTTGAGCGTGCATTAAGATAAGGCAAACAGATAAGTAATCTCTCCCACATAATCTGATAATTTACTCCAATCAGAGCACAAATTACTTCAGTCTCTCCATCCTGTTTAACCAAATTTGTAAAGTAAATATTTGCCAGGTGGTAGCTGCTACTGCCGAGGGCACTGGGATGGTACACAGAAGACACCAATAAACAGATCATTCTTCATCTTGCTTTACTTTGAAAGTGGTCTGCAAAGGTAAAAGCACTGCAGAAGTCATCACAAGAGAAATTAAGGCATGGGAGCAGTACGCCTAAGAAGAGAGGGGATTCCCCCGCTGGAAATCTTTGGAATCAAGGCTGGGTGTCTTCTGGGAAGACATATCGTAATGCAACTGGAAGTTAAGAGGGTATTGCTAGCGCAGGGTTAGGGCTCGTTGTTTAAAAGAGCCCAGACGCTGACCATTACGTTCCCTGCCGATTTAGAATTTCTAGCCCTCACTACCGACTGCGGCACTGAGCAGAGCCGGCAGGAGGAAGAGGTTCGAGCAACCAAGTAAGACGATGGGTCTTCATGAAACCGTTTTTTGTCACGGTTTTGGTGGAAGTTTGGTAAGACGACAAGATACACGTGAAAAGCCTGAAGCGCGGTTCAGCACGTCAGGTGACGCAGGATGTCACCTGTTGCACTTTGATGGGAGCAGTACCAAATTTTTATTTCCTAATACACCGACCAGGAGACACATTTTACGTAGGCTGCTTTTGCTCTCCTTCCCAAAATCCTGAAATATCACAGAACAACTGCTGCACATGCTGCCAGTCAGCCTCTCACATACTCTTATTTATCAGCTGAGCATAAAACAACTGCAACAGAGACCACAGAGTTTTTACAATAAAGAATACAGAGAAACAATATTAAAACACACTTATAAAAAAAAAAAACCCTACAGCAAACACAGGCCTTCAAATAATCATAGACATAAATATCCTTGAGCTTTAGGTGATTTAACGTTTGGAGCAGAACCTCTGCATAAAGAAAAGACCATTTCAGACGAGACATGCCGGTACGACGCTCTCTGCCTTTAGTTGGCCCACGTACCTGAAAGCGCCGTTAACAAAGGGCCAAAGGGAAGAGAGCTGGGCTTAACGTCTGACTTTCCCCCTCTGGTTTGCAATATTTGTTTGCACATCTGTTCTCCAGGGCAAAGCACAGACAATAACACCTACTGATTTGCAGTTGTTGACTTCCCCCTTCTCGCAATGGCAACACTCACAGCACTAATACATTTTTTTGAGCATATTCTATCATGTATAATATGCAGTAATAGAAGGAACCAGAAAAGAAAAGCGTGAGGGTTCTTATTCAACACAAAGTTGAATTGAATCATGCAAGTTTAAACAACTGTTGCTTTCCAAAAGCAGTTAGTTCACATGAAAAGATTTGAAGAAAGCAAACAAGTCAGTCAACTGAAAGTAGCAAAGAATCATCTGTCCTTATAAGCGAGCTGGGCTGAGGAGATACAAAAGTCAAAAGAGTAGGCTTCATTCTTCTTAGGAACATAAATGAACCTGGTATGTTAGCTTAGCATTCCGGGCTGACAGGCTGAGAGAGTTGGGGGTGTTCAGCCTGGAGAAGAGAAGGCTCCAGGGAGACCTCAGAGCCCCTTCCAGTGCCTAAAGGGGCTCCAGGAGAGCTGGGGGGGGACTCTTGGTCAGGGAGGGGAGCCACAGGATGAGGGGTGATGATTTTAAACTGGAAGAGGGGAGATTTAGATGAGATATTAGGAAGAAATTCTTGGCTGTGAGGGCGGTGAGCCCCCGGCGCAGGTTGCCCCGAGAAGCTGTGGCTGCTCCATCCCTGGAGGTGTCCAAGGCCAGGTTGGACGGGGCTGGGAGCAACCTGGGCTGGGGGGAGGTGTCCCTGCCCGGGGCAGCGGGGTGGCACTGGATGGTCTGTAAGATCCCTTCCAATCTAAACCATTCTATGATTCCAGCATATTCACGTGAACTGGTTTGAAAGGCTAACTTTCCCTTTCTTCCCAGTATGTGCTCAACAAAACCCTTAACTTCATAGGTTTATGAAGGACAGGAAAAATACCTTCTCTTATCATGTCATTTCTAAATATGTTACTTTTCCAAAAGAAACAATGCATAAGTAAACTGGTTTAAGTGAAAGGCACTGCTGTGGCCAAAACCATCCACGATGGTGCAATTGTTGGGCCAGAATGAGAGCGCTACTGCTCCATAAATGAGAAGAGGGAATAGCTGCCTGAAGGGCCATTATCCACTCCCTGCTCTTCCATAAACTTTGCAGGACCTGTTCCGACAGGAGATGGTACAGCTGCTAAGCTCCTGCCCAGGGCCAGCCCTACAGCTTTGGTGTTATTAATACTTGCTGGTATCTGGTGGTGCGGTTTATGAGCCTCAGGCGTGCAATCCGGCAAGGCGCTACCTAGCCCAGCTTCCTCTATGGGTCCATTCCTCAGTTCGTCACCTGTAGGCAGCAGAGTTTTACTGGAAAATGGAAGAGTTTTTAGAGGTTCTTATCAAAGATGTCTGCTGACAGGTGGGGTACAGATCTGTTATCTGGAAATACTGCAGCTTTAAGTAAATCTGATTTCAAAAAATTGTCATAGCAGACATCTTCTGAAGTAATTATGCAGCTTCTTTAGAAGTCATCATCTGTACGTTGAACTCCTTTGCGGCTCTTTCCACTATTCTGTGCACAGGGAATAGACATCCTGATCCACTGGACTGCTTTATCAGGTGCTTTGGATGTCATCTGTAAGCTCAGTTTGTCTCATCTACACAGCTGAATTCATAACGTAAGCAATTCATTTTACAATATAGCAACATAGGGTGCTCTGGTCCATTCAGTGGGTGTATAAATGCCTCAGCATCTCCCGTTAGGTATGTTATATGTTTGGATGGCCATACCTAGAAACCGCTCTTGAAGTTACAGAGCGAGCCAATTAGCCAAACTTACCTAGCGTGGGAGTTCTGGATTTTCAAAAGCCAAATCTGACACCACAAAGGAGTCGAGGATACCGTGTTGTGAACTTCTGAAACACCTTGGAAACGAGCCTTACACAGCAGCCACTTGGGACAGGGGGAAAAAAAATATCCTCCTGCCTGCAACAGCAGACAAACCCCCCCGTTTAACCAAAGTGCTTAGGGAAAAGAAAGCAACTCCAGACAAAATATCTTTTAAGAGGCTTTAAAGTCCCTTTTATGTATGCTCACAATTGGGAGGAATAGTTATGAATGTGAAGTGAGTAGCAAACATCTATATCCATTACGTACGAAGGCAAAAGGCAGACCAAAACAACTGTCAAAACTTTGCTGCCGTTGTTGCTTTACATTACGTTATTTGAGCTAGATAATCATTTGCCAAAACTCAATCTTAGATCTTAAAATTAGCATATAGTAGGGAAACAAGAGTGAAAAGCAAAATGTTTATGCCCAGCTTTATATGCAGAGAAGGCTTTGTCTGATCAGAGCAGAGAGGTTGCGAAATGTAAACACAGTAATTAAGGCACTCATTCTAATTGCAGGCAGTTAATTGTACTGTATACTGCCTAATTGAACCACTCTCCGAACTACAAGTCCTACATTATTGCAGCCTCCTGACAGATCACTGGAGTTCACTTGGGGAGAGGTGTTAATCCCCTCACCTGTTAATTAGTCTGACTTTTAGCGATCCCCTAATTCCACATCAGCTTTTTTGTTATCATTCAACTCTAACCGCTCTCCTCTTCAGTATGACAATTACTTTTACAGTTAAAGAACGGTGTCCGTGGGGTTAAGGAAACAGATGTGAAATGGGATTTGCAGAAGCATGTTTTATAGCGTTGAAATGAATGGTGCTGCATTTTCCTTTTTCTGAGTAGTTTTGTACGTTATGTAGCACTAAAATGAAAAACAGTTTATGAGACAGTCCCCTAGCTAGTTCAGGTTATAACCCCATTTCTTCCAAAATCAGTTTTGATACTTCCTGGAAGTGGAAACGGAATTCAAAGGAGTAACACCGCTTAATAATAATAACAATAGTAAGTTAACAAATGCTTCCCTGCCCAGCAAGCGCTGGCATTCTCTCACAAATATAGCACACCAGTCCCGGCACTGCAATAGGAACGGAGCAGCGCACCTATAAAGCGTATTTTGGTACAAGACCTGAAAAACACTTCTGAAAAGTTCACAATCTTCCTCCTGCAGTCTCAGGACAGACAGGGTCTGCTGCTCCAGAGATCGTCTTCCCAAAGACAAGGAGGGGAGGTGGGGGAGAAAGAAAAAATAGAATTAAAAAAAAAAAATAAAATCACACTGATTGTGAAAAATACACTTGTATTCCCTATCCTTAAGTCTGAAGACATGGAAGTGCCAACCCTGCTCCCGTGCAGCCACCAGCCCCTGCAGCCCTGCTGCTGTCACCGGTTCAGGCGCAGTCTGCTCGTGGCCTGAGCAGCCTCTGAGGGACCGTCGTGCTTCGAGGGGATTCTCCACCTGCGTCAGGGGAAAAAACAGAGCTGCAAGAGCTTCTGCTTGGGCACAGACTCAACACGATACCCTCCCCAAGCTTTGACCCTTAGGCTGCTACCTGAAGTGTTCTCTGTGTTATTGAACCCTCCGAGTGTTAAATAACCACACTTTGCTAAACCGTCCCCAAGACTCAGTGCTGACAACGGTGGACCAGGTCTGTAGGTCAAAGATTTTCTTCATCTGTTCTGTGTTTGGGCTTTCACGTTGCAGCTGCATTCACGCTCTAACAAAGATGAATTAGCTGCCAAATTCAGGACAAGACCAGCTCCGCAACGGACTTCTTGGTCTTGGTTTTGAGGCGGACCAGCAAATATCTGCTTCCTCCTCAAATTCACAGGCAGTAGAGGGGTGTCCTTATTCTTCTGTCTTCATCAATCTTAGATTATTAATTGTGAGAGTCCGCATATATTAACTATTTCATATTCTGAAAAATTCCCCCCAATACAGTAGGAGACAGAGGAAAACTTCAGCATGGATTCACCATCAGGGAAAAGGTCTGCAGATAAAGTTTTAAGTGGCTTTCCCAGCAAGATTCTCCCACCCCCTGGGGCACATGCACTAAATACATGGAGACAGCATTGCAAAATCCACTGTCCAAGCTGCAGCGGGATGCCCTCCGTGTTCATCGATGCTAAAAAGCAGCGAAGCAGCAACAGGGACGCTCAGGCTCTTAAAGTGGGTTTTATCAGCCTAACATGCACTATTAAACAGTGACATTAAACATTTATTGCCTTATAAAAGTGTAATTACCACAACTCCCGTATACAGAGAACTAATTTTAAGGACAGCAGCACCAAGGAAGAGCTACAGTATGTAGATTAGTGGGTTTATGTTTTTCCTTCACGGCGGTCAACTCCCGAATAGCAAGTCCCTGGCTAACCTTTTGCCAAAGGCTCCTGTAATATCTTCTGAGTTTAGAGCACCAATAGTTCAGCGGGCTGTCCCTCACTACAGACGATGCTTTTACAGGGGATTACGTTTTTGGAAGAATAAGGTCAGAGCGAAAGGTAAGGCAATAGCAGAGCGCTGTGGCTAGGGCAGCAGACCAGTAAAATCGGCCATCCGCTAAAGCCCACCACCAGCACATCAAGAGTCCACGGCCAAGTCTTCTGGGCTGGAATGTCGCAAAGCCTTCCCTCGCCTGAAACAGCCACCAGGGAAGAAAAGGGCACTCCGTCTGTTTGTATCACAGGTTTGGGTGTCCCAGGATCTCAGCATGTAGGGCTGGAGTGCTCAATCCATATCACACACACACAAACTGGATCCTAAACCTTTCTCGGAAGGTTTCCGCTTCATTTTGGTGTTGAATGGGCAGCAGCCATCTGTGTGGTTGTAGGGATTTGGGATTGGCAACACAGACAACCGTCCTGTACTTGAGGGCACTGGATCCCTTCCGAAGGAACATCCATGCTCCAGATTGCCTAGGCTGTTCCAATAACTGGGCAAAAGTAGTACAGTAACTGTTGATTAGCCACATCTCAATTAATGAGGTCCCGTTTCCATCACCCCACCTCACACACCTCTGCAGCAGCCCAGTGTCAGAAGGACAATATCGAATTCATGGTGCTCAGACCCAAATCTACTCACCTTTTGTTTCAAAAAAATCCTGTTTCCCACACAAAAGCACTCTGAGAAAAGATTTTTTCCTTCCAAATGCACTGTTTTTTTTTTTGCAGTTTAAATTTGATGCATTTCACATCACATATATTGATTTGCTGAATAAAAACTCAGTTCTAGCAACTCTTCAGTAACTTATGTTCACTGCATTTAACTGACCTTCACTCCCAGTGGGGCAGATACTCACACCAAAGGACAACACAGACTCATAAACTAATAACCATATTCACCCGGGGTACGCTTACACTGTTACCAACTGTAGTTTCAGGGCTCTGCCAAAATTTAGAAGCCTTCAAGCCCACGGTGTTATTAAGAATTAAAATTTGTTTCAAAAATCAAAGCTGGAGATAATGAAGGTTCCATCAGAGAGCAGTTCAGACATTTGTCTCCCTTTTGGAATTAGATAAAGCACTCTCCCTGCTGAATCTGAAGTGGGAATGTGGATAATTCATGAAATTACACGCTCGGTTCATCTTAATCACTGTTCAGCTCTGAAACTCCTGAAAGAATATTTACCTGTAGAACCAGATTAGCTCTTGCTGTGTTATCTGAGGGCAGCATATGCTTTGAATTAGATTTTCAAATATTACCTCCCTACTTGTTCTCTTTGTTATATTTTCCAATTGAGAATTTGTCATGAAGTAGACGACTTTTGACAGGCTGCAAACTAAAATTAAATGCAACGTTAGGGATTTTTCTTTCCTCATTCAACATACAGCCCTTCTCCTATCATGACAGCAGATAATAAGATTCTGTTTACCACTCTCTCTTAATCAGGAATAAATTTTCTTACTGAAATTGTATTGTAGAATGAGGAAATAATCTGTAATGAAAAATAAAGCAACCACCATGATTTCATGTCTGTGCTGTACATATTCAAAATTATTCACAACCAAGACAATTAAAACGTCCAATACTTCTGCTGAACCGATTCTTGACCTGCTATAAAAATGTATTCTGGAGACAGCTGCTCACAAAGGCTGGATTCCTTTTTGATGTTTAATACTTTGTGTCTTGCCATTTCACTGCTGTGAGGTGCTACAACGCGCAGAACATCAGCTGTGGCGTGGCACCAAACACATCCCAAAGCCAGAAGATGTGATTCTCCTTCTTAACAACTTCTGCACTGGCAAAACTCCATCAGCTGCTTCTGCTTTGGCTTTAAGGGAGCAAACAGGCAATGAAGTTTTGGCGACAAATAAATCAGGCTGGTGCGCGCACGCTTCACCACGGAGCAGAAGAGCTGTGGACTGGTTCAGCGTTCATTCTGCAGATGTGCAAGACGAAGTGCAATTTTTGAGATTATGCCACGTACCACAAGGTGTCACCCACATACCACCTACTCTCCCAGGCAGGCGCTGCAGAATGAGTCATCCCTTCAGAGCGTGTCCAAGTTTTGTCAAGGAGCAGTTTTTTTAAGGAAGGGTGGTCCAGACCATGACGCATAGGTTCTCTGTTTTACTGAGTGGTGATGATAGATACCCCAATGCTCTCCGAACTAACTCACTCTGGCGCGAAAGCTTTTACTGCTGTCAGAAGTAGGCTAAACTTTGTCAAATCCCCACCGAAATCCCCTCAAAACAATCCAATTCAGTGTCGCTGACCAGATTTACTGGTGGTTGAAAAGGAAGAAAAACAACTTTGTAGAAAGATGGAAACCTGAGCATTCAGAAAAAGCTTCTACGAAAGTTTTGCACATCCAACAACCATCGTGATGCAAACGAACACAAATAAGCATACAAGGAAAGCACCGTATTGCGTTGCTTCCTTTCAAGTAGCCTCTGCTAAGAAAATGTGCTTTGCTCCTCCGTAGCACGCTAGCAGGATATATTAAGACTTTACAGTTTGCACTAATGGATGAAAACTGGTGAAGCTGCTGTTCTTTGCGAGGGAAAACCTCTGACAGCTGATCTATGCCAATCGCAAGACAGTTCTCCATCCCCAGAAGTTTACCAAGGAGATATTTTAAACCAAGATGGTTTGGGCAATCACACAGGCAGGAAGCTCAGGGAAATCTCTCAGAGAAAATCTCTTCCGACTTCAGCACGAACAGGCTGTAAGGCCCCCTGCCTGTTTTTGTCCAGACCCTCTATCAGCTGGGAGCAGGGGCAGCGTTCCTTTATCGCTTTTGTTGCTTCTGTACAATTGCTTCCTATCACGTCCTCCTCTCCGCCTTAGTGCTCTTCCAGCACACGTTAGAAACACTAGACACCAACTCCAGCAGGTAGTGAAGTGCATTAAACTCTGATTAGAGACTGCCTTCTCCTTCCCCCGGAGACAAAGAACCCTCACGTAAGTGGCACTCACTCTGTTCGGCCGCCTGGGGTTTTGGAGCAAGCACTGCCCAGGGGATGTTTAGAGCACGAAGCCTTTGAGAAGCCTCTATTTTGAGCATGTAGCACAACGCCAGCTTTGTCCGACCGAACAGGCTTGCCTTTCTTCCTGCATGTAAATATGACGGCAGGACTCTGCGCCTCCCAGGAAAAGCGGAGGCCTCCAACGCAGACCCAGAAAGAAGCCCTGTTATGTGCGGGCAGAACAATGGGGAAGGGGTGGAGCAACAGCCATGGGAACATCAAATAAAGAGCAACCTCTCCTCTACAATACGCCCCACCTCCTGCTCCACAGACGCAAGATGCAAGAGCTCCGGGAAGAAACGCTGCCTAGCCAGTGGAAGCGATGCTCTGGAGCCCTCCTAACTCCCACTGAACTCTACAGGAGAGCGGGAGTGAGCCCTGAGGTCTGAGCGCTCAGCCGAGTGCTTCAGCACACAACCCATCTTCTGCTGAACCGACGCTGGAAATCAAAATGGCTGGGGTCTAAGGCAGGGGGCTTGCATGGACAAAGAGTCTCCTGCTCTGTAAAAACGGGAATTGGCGCTCTTCCACAGCCTGATGAAGGGGCACCAGGAGCCTTAGGAAAAAACACGCCGCGAGAAATCCTCAATACCTGACACCCTGCTTGCGTGGGCCGTCACCTGCCTCCCACAGAAACGCAGGTTCGGACTGCAATGCATATTAGAGAGAGAATTGGCTATCGATATCAACCTACAGCTTCTACTTTGAAAGAAAGAGACACCAAAGATCTATATGCAAATAAAAATAGTGGTGCGAACGACAATCACTAGAATCGGTTTCTTGCGTGCATCTCAGCATGTGCGCACTCGGCATCGCAGCCGTCCTGTAGTTTTCACGTAACGTGAACATAATAAAAGACCCTTTCCTTTTAGTTACGGTACACACCATTAGCACTAGAAGCTTATCAGAAGCCGTGCTCCTCACATGGGCACGAACAAACGAACACACACACTGCCTGTGTCTCCCCACCCGCTCTTTTAGGCAAGTTGTTCTTAGAGCCCAAGAACTGCAGATCTGGCTGGAACGTGATTTTGCTGCAACAGGACAGGTCCTGTCTCCACACTGGTCATAACCGGCTGTTTGTTTGCTTGTGTAAGTCAGGGGTTATACAGAAAGCGCTTATCTCCTCAAGGAATCACTGTTAAAGAAAATTCATCCGAGAACTGACGCAGTTACAAAGTGTTTAAAATGTAAACACGAAGAAGTATCTCCAGCCATCTCTTCCCTGTGATTTAGCTGTAAAACTTGTTTTCAGACTGATTTAGCTCACTTAACAAGAGGAGCATTCTTAGAAACAAGTCATGAGTGAGAGCGCTTGTGAGCAGGACTAACGTTTGCTTTGAGCCATATCTAGTTAGACATTGCGACAGCAGAGAAGACTCTTACCTCCAGAAGGGGCAGAAACTGCCCTTCCAGAACGCATTCAGTTACGTTATTTTCAATCTGCTCCTGCATGAGGATTCTTGAAATTAAGTTTTGTTTTGGAGAGGCAAAATTCTCACCTCCTTGTCTTTAGAAGGTGCACTTTTAGCAAAGCATAGATATCACATAGACAGTATGTAAGGCATAAAGGGGATCCTGTAGCTGGCATGTATCATGGTTATCATAAATCAAAGTTAACACAGTCAGTTTTGAAGGAAATGGAAGCTTCTAGTATCAAGATTTTAAAGCGAATCTAACTTTTTGGGAGACACAGATCAAGCGATAGCCACCACCAGACACCTGATACTTCACTGGATACAAAGCTATAAAAAAAATTAGGCAGCGGACTTATTCCCCGCTGCTTAACTGCAATAATCAGCAAGAAAAGTCAGTGATTTACTCGTGAAATTCCTTAGGGGAGAGTGAGAGCTTTCCAAAGGTCATGGTCCCGGACTTTGTGTCACCCAGCAATAAAGAGCTGTGTGGTGTGCTGTAAAGTGGCACCTCAGTAACATATACCTTGTCTTCAAACAATATTTACTGGGATGCCGGTAAAAGCAAGAATAATCAGACGGGCTTCGCAGATAGCGCCTGAGGCAGCGGGAACCGCCTTGTCCAAGAAAGGGGCAGGATGGCAACGCAGGGCAGAGGAAAGGGTCCCTTGTTAGCGGCAAAGCTGGGAAGCCAGCATCAATCTCAGCTCAGCCGGCCTTCCGCGGGTGTACACACCAGCTGGCCATAAACTCAGCACGCAGTGACAGACGAGCGGTCCTGTGTCATACAGAAAGCTGGTAAGCGGCACAATTTGCCCACGTGCAATTCGGTAAGCCAAAAGACAACTGACAAGGTTCTGGTGTAGAAGAACGGGGCTTAAGACTCCCACATAAAAAGTCCAGCTGAGATTACACGTTGTCAGAAAGATCCTGCTGTCGGGCTGCAAGGTCACACATTCTTCACTGAGATGATCCTTCCTCGCATGCATTTATTTCAGGAATACGCACGGAATACTCCCAGGTTGTACTCAGACAATAAACATAATCCGATTTCATCATTTTCTATAGCGAGACCGGGTGTTCCGGATTCATTACGTGCAGATATGGTGCCAGTCTCACAGAGCTTCTCAGACTCTTCAGTTTTCCTTGCCACGTACTTGGAAGATTAGCAGAGGTACTAGGTTATCAGCCAGATACCAATAACTAGAATCTTTGCCCAGAAAGACAGATATAAAGGACATATTCTCTTCTCTCCTTGAGCTTGTCTGGTCTCAGTAAAATCAATGCAATTGCAAGGGCATTTCTGCGGTTACAGCCCAAATCTGACTTCACTTACATAAATCCAATGGACAGCTAGAAAAATCCTCTCTATACATGCTCTCCTTTAAATACACCAAACCACACACATCCTAAGACCGAGTCTGTCCCTAATCCCCTACCCTTGTGTCAGACGTTGGGTCTTGTCTGATGAATCCGGAGATGCTGTTTAGCAGCCCTTACAAACTAATTAGCGCTGGTTTGCTGCAATATAAGAGAAGATTCTAAGTGTTGCTGGTACAGTTACACATAATTTATAGAGGTGGACATTTTAAACACCAAGAGCCACAAAACAGCCTTGTTCTAACTTTGAACAAGCCAGGGGAGTGCAGGCAATGCTTCGAATGCAACAAAATAATCTACAGAGAGCAATATCATAGAGAAGCTTCAACGATCCTTCTCATATTGGAAGTCCACAGAGAGTTGAATGCATACAATAATAAAACTCACATGTCAAATCCCTTCTGCTAAGGCACCCAGTCCCCTCGTCATAGACCTACTCATGTCAGATCAACTCAGTATTTGGGCTGGAGCATCTCTTAACGTGAGGGGTATATGGCTTTTTGCCCTTTAGAGTCAGAAAATCAAAGCAATCACACTGAGTATATGAGAGAGTAAAAAAAGTGCTTCATATCTCAGAATAGTTACACGTTATGTCCTGGTTTAAACTTGCAGCCCATGGGTCTTAGGAGTCTGATGTAGGCTATGCATGTTTCCTATCATTCTCCAGATCTCCTGCCAACTTTTCAGATCAGCACCAGGGTCCGTTTTCCCAACGGGAATCTCTGTCACCGAGCACAACAGTCCTCCATAGAGGAACAAGCATCTAAACTCCCCAAGAAAAAGCCACCTCCCTCAAGTGTTTCCTTTGTTGCTCCACAGGGAGCCAGGTCACATTTTAACTATTGTTTTTCTCTCTCACTCCCCTGACTTCTGCTGTTGGCCTAGCACTGGATTTAGCAAGCTTCAGGATAAGTCGCTCCTGTTAACAGGTCTTCCCGTTCACACTCCTCCTTCACCAGTACTTCAGCATTCCTTTGCAGGTCAGTCAGGACTCAGGTATGTCAAGGAGGGCAGGGACGTGGGCTCACAGACAGAGCTATGGTGAGGTGACACTTCTAGGCATACACGCCTGAAGCTCTTCCCGTTTACTCCTCACCCCCTGAGTTTTCAGGTGGTGCTTAAATTCCGTATTTACATTACACTTTCTAACACCATAGAGCTGGAAAGCCTCGATACCACGTCACACACTTCTGTAGAGCCTGAGCACTTCCCAGCCCTTAACGTGCTCTCCAGTAAGTCTGAAAATAACGCTGCTTTTTTGTTCTCAAGTAACTTGTTCGAGGTCAAGGAGGAAAGCCTAAAGGGAAGACTCTTGCATTGCAGTCACAGTACTATCCCTCTGCTCACCGTGAACCTGTACAGAAAAGCAATATGCTCTCATTCACTCTGGGTATTGTTCTGAGCATAACACAGTAACTCTGACACTGGAGCACAATGGAAGGGGCGAGAGCGAAAGGAGGTGAAGCTTACAGGCTACATTTCCCAACCCTGACCTGAAGGCACAAATCGAACACAAACAATAGTTTCAAGACTATATTCACATCACCAGGCGCGTAAACACTCTTCAAATTCATCAGCTCATGAAAGCCGCTGCAAACTTGCATCAGCGCTGTCTATTTTGAGTACAGAAAGCCTGATGGAGTTCTCTATTTCCATGTTTCTTGCCCAGCCTAAATCCTTGCCCCGTGCTCCAATGGGCTGTTAAAATGATGAAACTTAACCAATATACATACTCACAGAAAAAAAGTATTGCTGAGAGCAGACTTAAGCCGATGCCTCTCAAGCTATAACAATTAAAATGTCTCCCACATTATAAAAGCAGAACTACAGCAGCACCCTTAGCAGACTGGAGCATCAACTTCCATTGGAATTTCTTAGCTTCTCTGGGTAGTTTATTTTATTTTTTTTTTAAACAGTGCTTCTTTTAGATTGTATTGAAGTTGAATTTATTTTTTTATTAATTATTTTTAAATAAAAAGGAGGGAAAAAGATAGTGCTCCAAAGGTTGTCAGCCGTGAAATACTCTGTGTGGTTCAGAGCGCACCCTAATCTATCATGCAATTAACTTACTTAGGATCTTTGCCATCCTCCTTGGAAACTGATGAAAAAGTAATTAACAATGGATGCTCACTTACAGCTGCTAAAAGCTCCCAGAATGACTGACAGCCTGTAAAGAATGGAAGTGCTTCTGTGTACAGAGCAACAACAACATGAACAGAGCCTACTGCTTTTCCAGCACAAAAATTTGTGCCTTACTGGTGATCAAATCCATCCCACTTGGTAGCCTACCTGGTCTTTGCCCATGGCTGAGACCGCTAAGACAGGAGCCAGCAAGTTATTCATAGTTCCCGTTTCCACAATGAGTGAATGTGGACCTTGCCTGAGATTCCCAGACTCCATATCTGCAGAGGTATCCAACATTAACGCTGCACTGCCCCGGGCCAGGCTTGGGTCGGCAATCCAAGCCACCAGCACCGTCAGCTATGCGCAGGAACGAAGAGACACTCACTGCTCCTTTCTATACCACATTCGCAACTCGTTGCAGGGCAGGCAGAACCACTAACAGCATCTTCATCACAAACTCCAGAGAAGGAGAAAGGCAAGGTAAAGATTTCAACACTGCCGACTAAGTGCCCAAGACAGAAGAGCACATAACAGAGCCTTCCAGCGACGTCAGCACAGCACTGCCCGGCTACAGGCAAAATCCGACACATCCAAACCAAGTGTCAGGGATTATTTTTTTTCCTTCTCTTATAATGAGCATTAAATTAGCTACCTGTAGCTAACCACCTCCCCTTCGCCTAATCTGAAGAGCTAGAATATCGATATCTAAAGGATTGACCGATACCGCTCCTGGTGCTAGGGCATTCAGCTATCTTCTGCCTTACCAAAATGAGATTAAGCAGTGAAAATGAGAAGCAAGCTATCCTGCAGCCATATACTTGCAACAGGAAGCCCTTCTCCATTAAGCTTTTTTATTCTTTCTTCACCACTTTTTCCACTTCCCATCTTCAAGATTGAGAATGTTAAACCTGGACGAAGAATTACACCACTCCTTTCTGTGAGTCAGACTTCGATTTTTACCAGGAGCATAAAACCATCATCAGCACTGGGCTGACCAAACTCTCCAGGGAGTTTAAGAAAACACCACCCTATTTTATTTTGATGAAACCTGTCTTCCTAATTATGTAAAACACAAAGGGAGTCTAACTGCAAAACAGCAACCCTTTCAGATTCAGGATTGCCAAAGTAAATAGATGTGAAAGGGGTTTGCCGTCAGCAAGCCGTGATTTCCTGGGGTTGGAAAAAAGCCCCGAGCCGTTTTGCCCGGGAGTATCTATGCTTCATAAAGCCAGGCCCACACAAAGACACCACCCAACCGGAGACAGATTCAAAACCAAAGGAAAACTCCAAACGAAGCAGCGCGTTTGGAAGAAGAGTGACATCACCCAGCAGTAATTTTCTTGTTGCCACCCATCAGCAGCACATTAGAGCAGAGTATTCACCAATTACGTTTTTCCTGCTCTCTCGCCACATTCCCTCACCCTACAAAACGCAAGTGCAGACACAAGAGACTGTATGGAAAGCACAGCTAAATACAAGGAAAATGCTGGTTTAAGTTCTGCTGCTGTTTCTTTTAGTAGGGGGGGCGGGGGGAAGGAAATTATAGTGCAAGTGCTCAGCCTAAAAATCTTTTTGGCTGGATGGATTTAGGACCTGCTTTCCAGCTGACTGAAGCCAGCGGGCAGCCTTGCTTTGCTTCAGTGGGACAAGCCATTAAAAACACCCAGACAGACACAGAGCAAACCTACAGAGAAACTAAAGCCTGCCCCAAACCAGAGCTGCCTACCGCGCCTCGGGCTGGCCAGACTTCACAGCCACCCCACCACCACGACGCTCTGTAACTGCTGGCGGTGCCCACAAGAGCCGAAGGACGGCTCCAGGCAAGCTCAGGCCAAGGGAAGGCGGGCGGGCAGGCTGGATCCGCTCGGCTAAACCAACCTCACAGATCAAGGGATGGGCACAAAGGTGCTTTCACAGCCCCTGGGAAGTTACCACAACCCCTGCTCGTGTTCTTTGCAGCCTCCCAAGATATCACTCCCCAGCCTTGCAGGTATCTCGGCCGCCCTCAGCTGAAGACCACTTCCAGAACACCGATTCCAGTAATTCTCAAAGCCTGCTTTGCTCGGGGACGGGTCGCAGAGCGGGCACAGCCCTGAGCAGAGCGAGCACCACAGGGTTCGCAATCAGGCAATCTTTATTGCCTCGGAGACAAGGAGAAGCCTTCACACACAGCACCGACCATCGCCTGGAGCTGCTAAAGCTCCACTGTGCTCCCTTGAAAACACCACAAATGTCAAACGGGCAACGCAACAGGGAGCACTAGGACTGCCCGTGCTCAGGCGAGTACGGGATGTTGAGCACCCCAAATCCTCCTCTGCTCGGTCTTCTACTGGTAGGAGAGGTGGTCCCACAGTTTGGGAAGCTCTACTTCTGTACTCACGTTGTGGAAATCTGCACGTAGGACACTCCAAACTCTTCAAGATTCAGACTACCCTGTGCAAACTCAATGCAAAAGCCAGAACTATTTTTCTGATTCATCTTACTTAGGGCTCTAAAAGACAATGACCCAGAATGTNGTTAGTATCATGTAAATAATGCTTAAAAACACCTACAGAAAGACCAGTACCTGGCTTGTGACACCAGCCACTGGGCTCAAGGAACACAAACCATACCAAGAAATCAGGGCATGATCAAAGTCAAGATAAGAGGTTTAATCTCATACTGAATTGCAGTGTGTAACACCATATTCCATCCAGATAATTGTCTTTATCACTCCAGCAACAGAAATGTAACTATCTGGCCTGAGTAAAATCTCATCCTCCCCTGCTTTAACTGGCGCTTCAGTTAAGATACAGACCATAAACTCTCATCAAGTGAGCATCCAGTTCAAGTAATGCTTAACCTTCACTGGTGCTCTTTGCATTTTGTCAGATATTTGACCCCTAGAATTGCAGGTTCAAACTATTCCTTTGAAAACGAAGATATGTTTTACTTCATCCAGTTGATGGCACATATATACAAATTGATTATCGCAATTTGTATCACCTGAAAGCCGTTACCGAGCTTTCGTCTATTTAGTTTGTCAGCACAAGCAACAGAGGAAGCTAAGTCAGCACGGACGCTAAAGGCTCAGTGAGAGCGCAGAGCGCTGCAGAGCACGCTTTTTCTCAGCTGCTTGGATTCAAAGCACAACATTAAACTAATCACACCTACCGCCCCTTTGACTTCTACTGAACGTGGAGAAGGCGCCCAACGGTTTAATTTCATAGGTTTAGTTTCCTAGCTACGTAAAGTATGGAGACTCAGGACTGTACGCACGTAGCTCTCATTAGACAGACATGTAAAACTGTGTATTAGCGCCCACCAGCTCTCCCAGCCAGCAGGACAGAAGCCAGCACTGATTCAGGGCTTGGTTACCCACGGGGCTAAGGAGAACCCATGCCTCTCCGATGGATCTGTTAGCATGGGCGCACTTCCACACTATCAAGGCTGTAGGGGTTCTGGAGGAAGAGTTGTTCAAACCCTGCTAACTTAAAACCGGGGCAGCAGCAAAGCTACTGAAGGACTGTTTGCACCTTACTATGTAAACGTGTCCTTATCAGATAAGGTCGTGCTAAAAATAATTCTGCAGTGACAGGGGTCCCAAGACCTGAAAAATCTTCTGTCTCATCCCTAATTTCTGCACTGCCAAGACTGATTTGTGGTTTGCTTCTAATTGTAGAGGTCACGGTCCAGCCAATATCACTGAAATATGAGTGACTGACATTTTTGTCTTTTCTAGATTGTATTTTTTTTTTTTTTGCCAGCTGTGATGTATGCTCAGACACAGAAAGGGGTGCTGCTGATGGGGAACGCAAATCCCCTACTTATTCTTGAACATAATAGACATGATGCAATTCAGCTGGGAGGGCAGCAGCAATATCAACCAAATTACCAAACATCCCAGTTCTGGAGGGCTGGGACACGGTCAGTTACGCGCTGGGAAGCAGAGTGCCAAACTCATTTCACAGCAGTCAGACTGCAGAAACTTGCAGTCAGTAATGATTTGGGATGATGTGAATTGGCAGCAGATGCTGATGAAATGCATTTTTCCCCTCGCTGTAACATATCTAATCACAAGTGCCCTCAGGCTAATTAAGGTCCTGAACCTTACTACTAATGGCTCATTTCTCAATACGCTATAAAGTAGCAGTTAATTATTTAATATATAAAGTTGCATGCAAACAAGATGCCTCCCCATAGTTAAGTTATTCCTGAATCGCTACCCTCGGCACAATTACTGCTAAAACCATTTCTGTAGCTGTTTCAAGCTCTGCCAAAAATATTTTGAGCAGCATTTAAAATTAGATTCATTTCGTGTCTCTGTGTGTGTATATATATATTTTTAAAATGAACTCTTCTTGCAAGTCTCCCTTCTCCTTACCCTCATTGAAAGTTTCAGATTTCATTGTGTAAGTCTAGGAATTCCTCATATGGTAAGGAGCGCATACGAATGTTGGTGCCACCTCCTGTCCTTTGTAGGTTGTATCTTGGGGGCCTGCAGCGTGAACACAATGGAGATAACAGAGAGAAAGCAGCAGAACGAGGTGTAAGTTTGTAGGAAAAGATCACACTCTAGGAAAGAACAGTTACGGATTGGTATTTAAAGGGGAGTAATTGCCATCAGGTAATCATCGCAGCTTTACAGGCACTGGCATCAAGTTATAGGAATTTGATGAGCTGATGGACTATACTACAGCATTGTGGAACAGCGTTTTCGGAAGTTGAGCGCTCCACTCCAGATGACTGCATTCCTGTGGGGACTGGGATAGTGAAGCAGAAGAGAACATTACAGTTTGATGGATGTCAAATTGCAACAAAGCAGATGACTTATTTATAAACAACACTCATTACAAAATCAGTATGACATGTTGAAAACCGAACCCCTTCTGTATTAGTCCTGTTACTGCATACAGCAACCTTAATGGTAAAGATCTAATCAGAGCAAATGCCTCAGAGCTGCATCACATCTTATTGAAACTATCATTGTAAATCACTTTTAACACTTCACTAAGGGACATAAATCACCAGGCTCCGAAACAGGAAGTGCAATTATCTGAATACTGTTGCTTCCAATCAGTTAGCAATAAAAATATGTCAAGGCTATTAAAAAGATAAACACTATATCATTTCATTCCCCCCCCCCCCTCACCAGGGAACATTAAAAATAAATGACAAAAATGCAAAGCAGCCTTCAGATATTTCAACAAACCTCAGTGTTGGTAGCAAGAGCAACGCAAGCACCCTTCAGGCATTGGCTCTCTCTGAAGTACGTTCTTTCAAACAACTTAAAACGACAACCAAATTATTTCTGAGTGCAAGCAGGTACGACTTTGTTTTCTCAATCAAAGTTACCACCACACCATTGTACGCGCTAGCTTGGCACAGCACAGCTACGCTCTCCTGCCAAGCTCAGCCATTTGTAGCAGACCGCGTTTCCGTGCGATCACACGCAGCTGAATCTCACCACCCAGTTACCTACAAACCTCAAGTCGATGGGAGAGGCTTTTGCATCAACTTAAGTATTCTTTCCTACCCTTCCATTCTTCTACAGTTTAACAGCTTTCAGCCTTCAAATCTGTCAGGAAGTTAGACTCATGCCTGTAATCCCAGGTGTATTTCCAAGCAATGTTCCCAGGAAGCTTTTGATGGAGGCAGTGGAGAGAAGAGGGGGGGGAAGAAAAAAAAAAAAAAAAAAAAGCAGAGAAAGACACAAGAGAACTTCAGAACACAGTTACACAGTTTCTGTGAACTTTGATTAATCCCTAGGGGTTGAACCTAAGTCATTATGTTTGCATAAAGCTTTATCACTTAATCTAGCAAACTTCACACAGCAAAACTTTCGAGTGTCTGTATGCAGTATCATTTCTGTCTCCTTCTTTATGCATATGACATGAGCCTTCTGGAGGGCCTATAACCAGGTAACAGATTTTAGTGGAACACAAGGTTTTAGACTCACAATTTTAAGAAATTATTGTCACAGTCTTCCATCTACGATGCACTCACCTTCAGATGGTGTCACATGGATAAGGGAGAGAGCTCTTCTGGGGTGCGCAAAACAGCCTCAAACTGCACATCCACTTACGGCTCTCCCCTGTTCACTTACTGCCAATTTCACCTACTGAATTGAGCCAGGTGACTAATGGCAAGGACACTTAGTACTTACTCTTCCCAAAGGCTGTTATGTTTTGGTGTGCATGGTGGTCAGAGTCCATTTAACCGACAAATCCACTTTTAAGTCTTTCTCTCCCAGTGGGATAATTTTCCAGGTCCATTTCTCTTTGCATGTGACACTGTCACCTTGGCTTTGACAACAAAGTTTATTAGACTTTCCAAAGTGCACGCACAGTAGGCACTAAAGCATTTGGCTTATCCTTCCTCATCAGCATACTTCACTAAAAGCAGCACCTTTCTCATACAGCAGGCTACGTCAGCTAGTTTTGGGAGGGAAAAAGAGCATTGCCGAATTTAACTACTAGTATTTCAGACTGTATGGCTCAGCATCCCAATCTCCTTTGGCTCAGCTCTTGCTATTACGGATTGCTTTGGCAACTGGAGTTAAGAACACAAGATACATTTATAAGAAAGAAGTCCAACAAGAGTACCAAATTCCCAAGGAGGGAAGGGAAAGCAGAAAAAGAACACACTTTTTAAAAATGAATCAGAGATCAGATGGGGGAAGATATCCAAACCCCCAAACCCAAGACCATAATCTTCACTTCAATTGATAATAAATTGTCCTGATTATCTCAACTTCTGGTACATTTGGCCCTGTTTAGCAGCCTCCTCTTTTAGCGTTTTCTTGCTACTCCTGCTACCTTCTCTGAATGAGATTTAAGTAAACATACAGTAATGTAAGAATTCTATCACTGACTAAAGCTACATTCTCTGTCAAAGAGTTACCTTGATGCCACTACAAGTACGGCCATTAGGGGTGGCTTTTGCCATATGGTTACGGATATAATATATATGGCTGTTTTGTTTGGTTAGTTTTGGTTTTTTAACTGTTCTGGCAGATGTAACATGCCATATGAGCTGAAACAATTATCTATTTTGGGTGTTAATTTTGCTCCCTTCATTCTGGGCTTGAAAAGGAAACACATAATGACCTGCAGTCATTAAAAAAAAAGCTCAAATATGTTTATTTGGGCACAATTAAAAAATATACAAATACATTAAATACCACGGTTCATTAAAGCCAATTTTTTAAAATATATAGGTGAATTATTATTAGTTTGAATAGAAATGGAAACCAGAACACCACATTATATATTTAATTTGACAGTGCAAACGAACAAGAAACTGTTTAGACCAGAAGAAGTCCACTGTGTCAGACAGCAACAACAAAAGCTGAACAGTTCCTGACACACAAAAAAAATAGTAAAAACATCTGCTGCATTTTAAAAAGAGTTTGCTGGGGGAAGGGGTGGGGAGTATGGAAAGGGGACGAGAGATGTTATCATTGATAAAAACTTGACTGCACAGAAGTTAGAGCATCAGACACTTGACATTAAACTAAGTTACAATATGCACTTGAGGATAAGATAGGGTTCAGACAGTACAATGACAGGAATGATCCTTCAATAATTTATGTGTAGAAGGAATACATTAGCAACTAAGCAATACAAGAATGCACTATCATTGACAGATTCGCAAGCAGAAATTTCCTGCTTTCAAAGGTGCAGTTTCTTGGCATTATTTGCATAGTTACTCGTTTTACTTAGCAGTTACGAAAATATTCAGCAACTAAGTTCAGGAAAAACCTATGACCTCCAGACATAATTTCTACCTGTGGAAAACTGCAGCAGCACAAAGATAAAAAGACATCAAAATGACAGAAACAAAACTGCCACCTCCTGAACTTGGAACATACGAATTATAAAACCGATTTCATATTGGAAGCTGAAGGGTCTCAAAATGGCATTGTCGGCTGTCTTTAGTTTTGTCCAGTAGAACAAAAATTTTATTTATCATTGTGATAGAAAGACAATCTTAAGTTTCTCCATACAGCACTTCAGGCATTTTTTATCAGCACAGGGGCCCCTTCACAGTTTGTTCTTTACCCCCCCAATCTTTGCCCTAGCTTGTTTGGATGCTACAACAGATCTCACTGCCTTGTAAGGAGGGAGATAAAAGTAAATACAACTGCACTGAAACTTACATAAAACCAGGTCTATCCAATGAGATAAACATAACTCCTCCCATCCCAGTTCTCATCTTCTAGCTTTGAATAAGCTTGTAACTACAGAGAAAAGGGAATCTGGATCACAAGGTTTGGACTTTCCATATGGGTGTCATGTCAGCTCAAGACAGTTATGTTCACATTCTCCTGAAAAAGGGAACCGACTGTTCCAGTTTATGTTCGTGCCAGCGGATGCTGTTTAAGAGCTTCCAAGTAATTTATTTTAGGAGCATAGACCGATACTGGAATGCCAGCTAAACCAAAACAGGCAACAGCCACACAGGTAGGTGGGAATGCACAAGCTGCATAGTTATAATTTCACATATGGCAACAGTGACACTTCAACCAATTTAGCAACCTCAGGTTTTTCACTTGTTTCCAGTCACCCACTCTTATGCCCATACCACTGTACCCATTATGCTGATATATCTGTTCACATGGCAACAGAGTCAACCATGCTAGGAAAAAAATTCTTTTACAGCTACTTTAATTTCCTGATCAAGTGACTACTCAGTCACACAGCTGGCATAAGATGGGCAAGAACAAGCATCTGAGAGCAGGGGCTCTTTAGGCTGGCACTTTCAACAAGCTCTATCATAAGGTGCTGGCCTGCAGATGTCAGGCAAGTTAATGAAGGGCTTTACCAAAGAAACCCCTTATTGCATTGGCAGAAATTCACCTGACCTCTCCAGTTCATCTCAATACTCACTTGCGGGCCTAATGGATGCACAGCTACCCTGCAGGAATTCTGGTTTCCCTTCCACTTCTGTGTTAAGGGAAGGAAACTAGTGGAGACAGTCTTTGCAGGACAGACATAGCAGCCTATCAGTTACAAAGTCATAGCAAATGGCTCTTTGTCCAAGGACTGAGCTGAAGCCAATTGGAAAAGCTTCCCAACAAATTCCCACACTTGGGATTGGACCCATACTGACCACAGCCTTCAAAAGCACCAAGAACAACAGTATCTGGATAGTGGGTCTATATTCACAGTTAAAAAATAGGGCCACCTATGTCACAAGCTGAAGAGGATGCTCCAGGAGGCATCATTTTTTGCTTCAAAAGGATACTGCATGTTAAGTATTGTTATATTGTTCTACAACATTAAAGGAGTGGCACTTAGTGTTAGCATTTACAAGTGGGTCCTTCAAGCAAGTCCACATCCTTGAGTAATCCCAGCATTTTGTGTTGCCCTGCAGCACCGAGACATTCAGCTCTGGGGACACAGAACACATCACAACACAGGAAGAAGAACTTGCCAAAACTGAAAGTGTACCAGAGAAAGGCAGATTCTTTAAAGATTTTAAACACAGCATCTGTAGGAGACAAATGAAACCACAGAGCTGGAATAGTGCATTTCGAGATCACCACAGCAGTTCACCGAACTGGATGTAGCCTGCCATCTGTATCTCTGCATTAGTTCATTGCTCTGTTAACATTTGGCACAAACACTTTGACACAGTAATTTGGCTTCCATCTAGGTCAGCTGCTTGCGATGTTTTCCTGGCACTTCAGTGGATTCAGAAAAAGTTTCTTCGACACTGTGTACACTTATAAAGTCCTCAGTCAAGAATGAAGGCTAAACATTGCTGACCCTGGTTTCGGAAGAAGAGATCATAGCAGCAGATGCAGACGTCACTAGTGACCGTTCTCGTCTGACATATCGTGGCTTCCGAACTGAAATGGTGGGCACAGAAACATCATTAGCAGCTGCTGTATAAGCATGCCTTTATCATTAATTCATAACACCACATGCCACCAAACAATTCCTGAGTTACCAAAGTCATTCTGGACCTTAAAAAAACCAAAACAAGTCCAAACCACAACAAACCCTACACAGAGCTGATACAGCAGAAGTCCACAAATAAACTCTTCAAACAAGCTTTGTATGGCCTACTAAACAAGGTGCTCATTACAAAGTGGCATTTCCATCATTTGTATTTCCAGTACACGTAGGTTTCCA
>VZSZ01006386.1:669265-684670 GCA_013398815.1 Ibidorhyncha struthersii
CACACCCCCCCCCCCCAACTGTACTTCCTTTTAAACAGACATATAAATTAAGGTAAGGAAACTAAGACTTTTCACAAGCAGCACTGGCTGTCAGTTAACGGCCAGACCCAGACCAAGTTTGGAAAACATCTAAAACAATGTTTAAGACTGCATTAATAAAAATTAAGTTTTAATTATACCATCTTGATTAAAGAGTCCTGTGCATACATGAGACCAGAAATTTTGCTGATCTTAGAAGGCCATTGTTTCTTAAGTTTTTAGAAGATTTGGTCTGTTTCACTTTTAAGTCACCAAAAGTTCTGTCATTGTCTTGAAAGTAGAGCATAGAGACAAGATATTTTACTGGATTAACCTGGCCAAATAAATCCACTTTCCTAGCCACCCTAAGTTAATTTCATGTATAGATATAAAATTTCTCTATCATTTGCAAAATATATCCTTTGCTAGCTACTTCTTTTCAAACTTTGTTACGTGGTCAGAGACACTTATGAAAATGCCTTGATACCACTAGGTGTAATCCATTGCCTTTTAAAATATGTATTTTGGGAGAATCATATTTAGATATTTCATGCTTTATTAGGCTCTCACTGGCTCATTAATAATATAAGAACAGCACAAATTTAGAGGCCCACCAAAAAGCTAGTTCTTGCTCTTGGATTACCCAGATCTGGCCTACAACAGTGGGTTAGAGTATAAACTTCTCAGTAATATTTATAGGTTGAAATTATGAAAAATTGAGGAGGACAATTGAGACAAGCTAATCAGATGAAATCTTCCCCAAGAAATAAATTTCTGCCTGGGTTTCGCACATATTAAAAGCCCACTTTGCCAAAAAGAACCCACCTACAAACATCCCCCCACACACATAAGGGTATATTCCAAATAGTCTGTGTGCTTTGTTTCAAGAAGCTGATAAGCTTCAAATCAGGAAGCCTGAAAGTGAGCCAATCTGGCATTGTCAAGAAGATTCCAATCCTGAAAATAGGTCCCAGACTGAATAATTTATTTTTGAGCAGCTATGAAAAAATATTGCATCTGCTTGTAAGATTTCTCTATTAGCATCGAGAAGTCAAAGATTATTTTAGGAGCTGCCAAAGATCTATTTTAACATAAAAGTACTCCATCAATACTGTATGCCTACATTAATTAAAGCAATAAATCCTATCAAAAAGGTCTACTAGACAGATTTTATTGGATTTCTGTCTTCTCAACTGATTTCCACAGTTCTATACCAGGCTTTACAGATAATTGTTTTGACTTGCTTGTGTTCTTAGCATATCCACTTTGAGATAGTTTGCCTGCTTCTCAATAGCAACACGCATAAAAGGGAAGTCAACAGGTAAATACTTGTAGCAGCATGCCCCAGAGAACAGTTCCTCACCTGAAGAAGTGGGGGGAGGTATCATGGATGCCTGCATAACAGAAGAATGATCATGTCAAACAAAGCACCTTTTGTCTTCACACTCTTCCATTAAAAAAAAAAAAAATATAGGAACATTTTAGGGATCCAATGTTATTTACTGTGTACATGGTCTTTCTTGGAGAAAGTAACTCAGTAGAATCCATACAGTCAGTATTCATCTTTTACCTTTTTTTTTTTCCACAGTTTGGAAAAAGAACCCCAAAACATCTTTTACTTTTATTTCAGTCTCTCATACATCAGATTAAGTACCTCCCTAATGAACTGTTAAAACTTTAACTTACTGTTTACTTGATGGTTTATGCTTGCTTTTTCCTATTGGAAGGACAGAAATTACTTACTGTTTCACTAGGCTGGAGAACAGATGCTAAAAGAGAGAGAAAGAGAGAGACTAACCATCATTATTCTAGAAGGCTAGAACAGCTAATTTTCTAAAAATACATGCATGCAACAGAATAGTTCTATTGTTAAAAAAAAAGTTTTGTCACAAAGACTACCAAAACAGATCAGAACATTCAACAATGCCATTAGTAGAATACATTGTCTATAGGACTCTTTTCCAGATTAGAGATAAAAGGTTGCAAAGGTCTTATGATTTGACTTATTTTGCTTTCAAAGAAGGTAGCCACAGCAGTATCTCTTTAATAGGAAGAAGCTTCAACAGGAAAAAACTTTGAGTCAACTACCACAAAAAGGCAGTACAAATAGAAAACAATGGAGCAGTGAAAGATGCAACCCTTTTATACAAGCGGTTGCCGCCTTTATTGGCCACGTGATAATCACCATCCAGGCAGAATGAAAGCTAACATGATAATAATCTAGAGAAATGTTTCTAATGCTTCTCCTTCAACGAAGGACATCAACGCTTTAGCCTGCTGGACCAGAGTGAATTATCAGTACAAAACACCACACCAGTATCACTGAAGCCTCAGAGGTCTGGGGTCCTGCCAGCTTAGAAATGTCATAGCATAACCGCTCTTGACCCACTTAAACTGAAGGAGAATCTTTCACTAAACTAAATTTACTTGAAGATACACACAAGACTAACCCAGAGGTTTCAGTATGACAGTTGCAATTTGGATACTAGTAGTTCTTGTGGCACTGATGAATTTAGACCTTAAATAGCTACTGTTGTATACTTTTACATGTAATGACACCACAGAGACTTGGAAATGTGATGTTCCATGAAGTTGCTATGACTAAATACAACGTTCTTAGCCAAATAATGGAAGTGCATTGCTTCACCCACCCCCTCCTTTTTCTCTTTTTAAGCTTGTTTCTGTTGTGACAGTCTAGCTTGAGCTTGGTCCTGTAAGACACGAACGAAAATAACAGTAGTTCTATTTGTTCAGCAGACCTAACCAGTAAACAGCTTGCTTTCAACAGAAGGAGCTCTAACACAGCAAATGCTGTGATAGAGGTTGTCATAGGAATCATTCAAAGTGACTGCATAAAAGGGGTGAGACAGAGTCATAGATCAGCCTCAGTTTCACACAAAACACTGGGCAAAACAGAGACATCACCTGCCACATATTTTGCTCACCAGCTCCAGAAATTGAAGACCATAGAATAACTTCACAAAAAGTAAAGTATCTGAAAGAGCCAGATGTCTACATAAAGTCTTGGTGCCCTATGGCTAAGCACATCCCAGGTGTTCTTTCCCCAGCTTTTCTGGAATCACTTTGGCCTGAAGTCAGGTTGCTGCATTTTAGTTACATGCCTTCATTCCTCAGCAACAGGAATAGCAGAAATAAAGAATAAATTTAATTATAAAAAGAAAATCTCAGGGGTATTTGCTTAAAAAAAAAAAAAATCAGGCAGTTAGCTCTTCCAAGCCTAGTAAATCCTGCATTTAGAGGGCAAATACAGTTGAACGAGTAGTGCAATAGTGAGGGACCTCAGAATCCATTCCCTTTCTCCTGCTGCTGACACATCCATGGCAAGTACACTGCCCTTTAGTATTGCAGTTCCCTTCTCTCTAAACCAAGAATAAACAACAACTGCTTTTTGTAAGGCTTTATAAGTGTCTGGCATTTTGTGTACTGAAATAAATAAGCGTTATTAAGGTCTATAAAAATGCCCTCTGTGCAAAAATCACTGACAGATTTCCCCTCTGTTTTTGAAATCAGATATCTAATATTCAGTGACAACTAACATCAAGTAGTGTACTCTGGCAAATCTTTGAAAGCTACAAAAAAAACAATAGCTGGGTGAGTGAGAAATACTGTGTAATATGCACCTAGGCACACTTAGACTGAGAACAGACACCCCCTGCACTGCCATGAAAACATGATGCTGTGAACACATAGCAGGAGAAAAGTTTTCATTAGTTTGCATTGCTTTGGATGATCAGAAGAGAGATAATAGCTACATTAAGTTAGACCACTGACATGAAGAAATTTAAAAGGTTTTAAATTAAGAAGCTGAACAAAGGCCAAAGCTTTAGAGATTAAATAGACAATTAGAGGCATTTTACCTTTGTTTCTTCTGTAGAAAACATTAGGAAGTTTATTGGCACGTTTGAGGTAGAAGAAAGAAGCAACAGACAGAATCAGGAACAAACTGATGAAAAATGTCCCTAAGATGAGAGAGGCTGCCACTTCCGGGCCCCCTGTACAAAAAAAAAAAAAAAAAAAAAAAGAGGAAAAAAAACACTGNCTATCATTCACTAGAAATCTCTTCTAATAGAAGGGTTAAACAAAACATTAAGACC
Organism: Ibidorhyncha struthersii; assembly: GCA_013398815.1. NCBI lineage: Eukaryota > Metazoa > Chordata > Aves > Charadriiformes > Charadriidae > Ibidorhyncha > Ibidorhyncha struthersii. The sequence goes on from VZSZ01006386.1 coordinate 673,399, forward strand.
AACTTCCTGATATCCATAGAAGAAAAAAAAATGTGGGTTTTTTAAAATATACAGACAGACCTCACTGAAACACTTGCAAAGATCTTTCAATACTCATTTCGTTATATGAACAACTTCCCCAGCCCCACCTGCCAAACATCCGTAAAGCCTTAGTCTCTACTTTCCTGAAGATAGCCACAAATTTTTAATACATCATTCTGTTTCTTTTATATAACTTTCAAAACCAGCGCTCAGACGCACTCAACATTAGGAGACTTCATTTAAGGAATAAAAGAACAATATTAAAGACAGAACTTGTCACCAGACAAGATACCGCTGGTACAGTACACCCAGTATTAGGTTTTCCACACATGACTGACTGATACAAAAATTGTGCCAAGGAGGAAGACATTAGCAAAAGGTGCCCTCCCTCACCTCTAGCCTACTTTCCCTGCTTCAAAAAAATGCCCTGCATATTTATTTTGCTGTTTTATTTATTTAACATTATGATCCCAAAAAGCAAGTATTGTAAGAAACAAGAGTTGTTTATGATCTTGTTGGACAGATCTGTTGTCCTAGTTTGTGTGCAACAAGTTCTCTTGAGAAGTCCACATTCTGAAGAGCAATAGATACTTCAAGTCCAGTATACACGCATGACAAGACAAACGGTAGAACGGGATCAGCAGCACCAAAGTTTCACATGGCTGTTTAGCTTTCCTTTTAAAGAGCATAGATGATAAGCACTCACCCTATAACACTAAAACACTTCATTTGGCATCCTATCTCTTGTTGAAGTGTGCACTGCTGCTATCTAAATATTCTCAATTTGTGTTATTCTTACCAGTGTCAAACAAGTATTTGTAGATTAAACAGAAATGACTGTTCAGCAATGATAAAACCAACCTATAGGAAAGCTACCCAAGGTGTAACAGATGTGTAACACGTTGCCTCACCCTTAAAAACCAAAACTCTTGCAGTATAAGATTCAAAACTCAAGTTATGGGGTTTAATAAATAACCGGCTCAACCTGTACTAGAAAAATCATTTCAAGATCACTAGGACAAGATGAAAGGACCATTCAGTAAAATACAGTTACCTCAAAATTCAGCTTTAAGACTTGTAAAAGATTCTTGCTGAGAACAAGCCAGAAAAAGTAAAAATGGCTACTACCTTTTGAATAAAACCTAGGTTACAGAAAAACATATTTTACAACTTGTTTCAAATGCCACGTCCTGAAGGGGCTGATACACAGTGAATAATCACAAAGCGCACACTCAATGGGTATTTCCATTTACTCACCTATATTATGTATGAAAGGAGTTACAGTGCTTATATTCATTTGGAAATTCATTCCTCTGATACCAGCTGTAATCAAAAAGATTTTTTTTAAGTAAAATCTGACAAAAACTACAGACTTTTTGAAAAATCTTAGTAAAAGGCTATTATACTTCTCATTAGTTATTTGAAATTGTATAAGAATCCTAATTCCTCCCATTGAAAGAATGAAAAAAATTCATTCTTTATATCACTTAAGAATCTAAAAAAAAAAAAAGGAAGCAAACAAGCCTCGTCACAATGTGTACAGGAAGAGAATAATTCAATGGTGTATTTCCCAGAAACTTAGATCAAGTTTCTTATCTCTTTCATTAGGAATATTTACAAGGAATTGAATGGTTCTCACCTCTCAAACAAAGCACGTGTAAGAAATGAATCTAGCCTCCTTGATATAGGTTTTTTTTTTTTTTTTTTTTCCAAGGAACTCAGTCTGAGCTATTCTGCGCTCTGGAGAAGTCCCTAGCAAACGCCCACAGCAGATGCCTTTTTCTTACAGCAGAGATTAAAGCAGCCACAAAATTTAGTATTCACTGCATGTTTGATACAGGTCCTACCCTGTAAGTTTAATCATTTTGATGTTTAGGACTCTGCTTTTTTATTTTGAGACCATACATTGGTCAGAACGTATGGGTTTTTTGTTGGTTTGTTTGTTTTTTTTTTTTTAAAATGTTGCATTTGGTTTCACAGATTAGGTACTCTAATGCATAACAAGATTTTGATTCCCCCCTTCCCACAAGCTCAAAGTAACATTAGGACTTTGGAAAAAGCTGAAGTTTTACAAGGGAGGGCCACCCCCCCCCCCCAGTCTTTGCTGGACCATGCAAGAAGAGATCTCAGTATCAAAAAACACTCATCGAAATAAAGGCATGGTAAAAATGACTCACTATTTCTGCATTCAGTCAGATTGTAAACAGATGAAACAGGAAGGGTTTCATTTCTGCATTTAATGCAGCTGCTACTACCATCCTCATTCCATCGTCTGTAACAACCTGCACAAGAATAAACATGTACAGAGGTTTAAAAACAACAACAGCGACACTTCAGAGACTTCCTAGCCTTCAGAAAGAGGTAGAGGCAACAGAAATTCCCTCTGTTTGGTCTACTGGTTACAAACATCTCTCACTTCCTATTATATTACACAAGTTAAGAGGTTTCATTTCAAAGTGTATATTCCACAAAAGACATAACCTTTCATGGGTCAAAAAAGAGAAAGAGCAAACAGCTCCCAGAGTTTCAACACAGCTCCATTCACTCTTCACATGTTCCAGTTTTGAGAAAAATGGGCAGTGTATAACAACCTGTAACTAGCCTCAACAATACTAAAAAAGAAGCAGAATTTTACAATTTATTTTCAGAGGTCATACGCTGTCGAAACAAAATTTAATGCCATTTCAGTATATAGCATTGAAAATAAAAGGAGACAGGGACAAAGATGCTAGGAACCAGAAAGAGTGTACTTGGATGAAAAGAGATGCTGGCATCCCTATAGTCAATTACTTGAAACATGCCAAGCTGAAAATACAAATACTGCCATAACACAGTCTTTTTCCCATGCCTCAGTCCTCTCAAGTACTGTACTATTTATTTCACTTTAAGAAGAACCCAAGCCTGTTTAAACTATTCTGTGACAGATGGCAAGCGTTTTGTATCAGTCACCCTACCATGCAGGCTGGAAAGTGATTAAACTTTCATCTTGGCCTTTGTCTTTGATGTTCAAATACCTCTATTTATGTTTAAATGCACATACTGCTATGTCTTTGTTAAGAAAAAAAGTGTAGGGCACATCTTCAGAAACAACTTCATTTAATACAATAAAGGTGTGGTGGTCTCACTCGAGGCTTAGGCTTGAGACATGAAGATTAGAAGTATATTCCTACTAGATCATATTACAGTGTACATTTAAAGGAAAAAAAACCCAACTTACTGTGCTGGCTAAAATCCAGTCCTATAGAGCCTTGAGCCAAACTGGTATCAATTATCCCATAAAGCAAACCATTAGTAAGGTGCTGATTTCAAGAACAGCACTGCTGCTACATTTTCCTTAGAGAGAAGCGGCACATTTGATGCCCACAGTAATAAACTCCATCTGACATTTAAACTAAACACAAGCAGACCCAATGTAAGGGCAAAGACTCTATACAGCAGCATGAAGGAAGCATCAAAGCACTTATTGACACCAAAGATATTGGTAGATTATCAGTTTACAGTAAGATTTAAGAGAACGCAAACCCTTAACTTGGGGACAATTGTTTATACCATAGCTAAGATCATTTAGAAGCAGAAATGAATGCATTGAATGAAGCAACAGTAAGCAAACCTAACAAAGCAGTGAAAATAGAAAGGCTTAAAATGCTTTAACACCCATTGCAAAGAAATGACTGAACCCAGAAGTGGACCCAAATTTTTAAGTCACTCATTCTCTTGTTACCATGGGCTGTGAAGCCATTTTCCCGCTTTTACTCTCTGATTTTAAATAAAATGGCATTAAAAAAAGACCACCCTTTTGCTGCTTCTGCAGAGTGACAAAGGAAGTTTTAAACTTCATTTAGAAGAAAACAACTTTACATATATGGCACAAGGAAGAATGAGGCATTCCCTGCTAACAGGACAACATTGAAATTATTCTTACTGTTCCCTTAGATATGCATTACAGCAATTTTGCTTTTTATGCTCATTATATAGGCTTTTAGGGCTTTTAAGCATTTACAATAGCTCTTATGTAATCCAACTGCACACTAAATAAGAGAGATAAAGAATAGCCTTATTAATAGTTGTCTGTTCTCCTTACCATGCAAGAACAACATTTGTGAGCCATAAGAAGCATTATCTCGTGTATATAGAGGAAGACAGACTTCAACATGTCCATGCACTAATTATTTTGGTTTTGCCCCCCAATTAATCAGGTGCCTTATTTTGGTGTTAAATGTCAAAAACAATCTGGAATTTTATTAAACAATGACACACTATACCTGGACTGCATTGGTTGGTTACTGGACAGGAACTGTTTGAATCCAACATATCCACACAGCATTCTGTTTCTGAAGCCTAAGACAAGACATTACATTTCACAAAGTTCTTAAGTTTACTAAAATGCTTCAAAAAAAATAAATCTACAGAGAATGTAGATAAATAAGCAGTAACTGCAGTTAAAATTTGCAGTAACTTTTTCTTTTTACATTAGGCAACCTTATAAGAGAACACGCTAGATGTGCCATCAAGCTGATTTTGACCTGGCAGCTGCTACCCAAACTAACACTTTGAGAACAAATGCACACTCTAATGTTGACATTGGATAAAACCTCAAAAAAAAAACGCTTTAGAAATATACTTGCTAAATTCTTCAGTGAAGCACAGTTCAGAGGGGGAGTCATCCTGCCCACAGCATCACACGAATGCCCCAACAGATTTATTCAGAAAGACTATTGGCAAAATGACTGGCAAAACCCAGTTTTCACTGAATGCCCATATTGCAAGTGAAGATAATATCTACATTCAGCAGAGCAATCCAGCAGAACTACAAAAGCTTCTTCCTTCAACATTTAATATAAAAGCATAACTTCACATATCCTGAAGGCACATAGTTTATTTTTATTCTTTGTTTGTTTATATAAAAGCCAGTTTCAAAATTATTTACAAATTTCAACAAGCTGTGACATAAGCTTAGAGATAAATGGTTGTTAGAAACTGTGGTTCTTTTGATAGATATTAGTAACATCCCATACAGACTTGGGCATATCCACTCTCTGAATTTGTACAAGAAAAATAAGCCACAAGACTCCCACACCTTTTTAAAGCTTGCAGGTACATTCCCCTAAAGAATACAGCAAGTCAAATCAGTCTTAAAAAGGGATGAAGTACTTGGTCAAAACTATCAAGACCTGACCTATATTCAGCCATAGAAGTAACTTAAACATACCTAACATGGCACAGCCAGCATTATTCTGCTTATCGGCAAACCCCATCAAATCCAGGGGTGACAAAGATCAAAGCTATCAGGAGAAATGGTTAGGACTGTCAAAACTGAAATTAGTAGGCTGACTTCACACTGTTAGTGCCTCATGGGGAGGCAGGCTACAGTAGTGAACCAGAAGATCTATAAATAACATGCTTAAGACCAGTTTCCTTAAAAGTTTTGTCGGGCGAACTCTCCTGCAAGCAGAATCTTATTCTCTGACCTTTTTCTTTGGACTTGAAGCAGTGTTTGCTTCAGAGCTCCTCAGTCATCCGTAAAGTTAACTTTTGGGTACCCATGTGTTGGATTGTTTGTAGTTAAACTGCCAAGCAGCTCAAAGAGTGGCTTTTTTTGATCTTCAGGGTGCTTTTTCCACATGGTGTGAGGTGTTATCAGCTACATCTCTGCACATGCAAGCACATGACTAGGAAGAATTCAATGCTTTAATAGGCAGTCAGCCATCATAGCAAGTTGACCCACTGTAAAGGTTTCAGTTAATTACTGCTAGCAGCATAGGTCATTTCTGTTGAATTGGAAAGCCTTCTATAAACTGCAATGTGAGAGGAAAATAGTCTGATCCTTCTGTTTTTATAGCACCTATGGCAAAAAAACATGAAGTACCTACCGAACTTTCAGCAGATTTGCTGGCAACTTCCGCTACGAGTCTAGTTAAGAGAAGGACATACGGCACCTCCATGCCCAGGAAAGACATAGGTCTAAATAAGAACAGGGAAAGAAATTAGAATGTTTATTAATGATGCAGAAGTCATGCTTTCCCTTTGTTAAGGAACTCTTGCCAACACATTCCTTTTATTTGAATGCAAAGGCCTTTAAATTAAATATGCCAGGGGGGATGACTTTACTTGGTTCAAGATATAAATTTGAGACAGTCAGAATTTTCCCTCCAGCTGCAGAGAGGCAGGTTTCTGGCTATGGCAGACTGTGGTTGCTAAGAAACAAGGAGCCTTATCAGTCTGCTCCAAACTGGGCCACGCAGAGACTATTCCACACCCAGGATCTAAAAAAAATCAATGTGATTGCAATAGTACAGTTACTGCCTGGCACCACCACTGATAAGCCTCCCCACAGTTACAGGCTCCTCTGGCTGCAGCATTGAACTGTGATGGATTTGTATCAGGACAGAGAGCACACGCCACTCCGAAAAGGCAATACTGCAATTAATTTCTCCCATGACAGCACAGTCATGAAGCATTAATGAAGTCTGTCTGTTAATAGGTAGTATTTCCCAATCGCCTGAGAACAGACTTTCTCAATGTGGAATAGAATATTGCACACAGTCTGCTACAAGCCTTGGGTTTTTTCCCCCCTCCACTTTTGCCTCGTAACTCCACACATAACCTAAAGACAGGATAAACTGTTTGGATAAACAGTTTGGATAAACTAAAAGGCATTACGTCATGCTCAATCTGCATTGTTCAGACACTCCCTATGTCAATACTATAGTATCTGCCTGTTCTGTAGTCAATATAATGTTGGAAGCCACGTCCAGTTCTCACAGCTACTGTACCTGCAGCCCAGTAGCTTCAAGAAAACAGTCTTTCACATTATAAATAAAACATGGGGACATACAAGGTCCTCTAACCAGAGCTTAATAAAAGGAAAGTGTCTGAAAGAAAGCCTTCAACTGTAGGGGAAACTCCTGCACTGACTCATTTCACAAACTGAAATTTGTTACTATTTTTGTCAAATAAAAGTCCAGTGGATGAGTTTTAAATTACTGCAAAATATGTATCATGACCCTTGGCAAGCTGTTTTTCTGAAGAACAAAAGTCATTGAGCAGTTCCTATGATTAGTTTCCGTTCAGTTTTTTAAATCACTTACACATAGCCTGTTGCCTCAACTTCAAAATAAGATTAGTTCAGCTTGGTGGGAAAACTTATTACTACCCACTGCTATCAGCTGAAAGATCCAAGATCAAGGACTGAAAATCCTGAAAATCAAACTCTAGTGTTACTGCTAGAACTAATTTCTACAGTTAGTGAAGATCGGGGCAGAGCAGGGAAAGCTTGCACTGTCATAATACCTTCCAATTTAAGCATAACAATGGTGTCAAGTCTGTCAGCATCAAGCTGCAGCATCCATGACTTCATCAGTACACATTTACATACACATAAATAAAATGACACCCATACTAAAATGCAAAGCAGACAGTCCATGTAAGTGCACTGTGTGTGCAATGAACAATGCTAGCTGACAAAGGCCAAGACAGCGCCCAGTTAGCCCTGCTGTTCGCAATGTAGATTACAGGCACCAAGGAATGAAAGCAGCAAGGAGCCTTTGTACACACGGAGGTTCTCCAGAATGAGATATTAAGAGCTAGTTCTGTTCAGGAATGGTACCACCACCACATCCTGGAGTGAAAATTAAGATGAATTATAGCAGTTTACAAAACTGCTGGAAAGCGATGGCACTGCCAAAAACAGCAAGGAAAATTTAGCTTTAGGAATTTTACACAAGATGGAAAGATACATTTCTAATCTACAGCTAAGCTCACGAATTGCTGACTAAAAAGCTTTAATGCTATTTTTCAGCAATACCTGAGGTGACAAGATGCCTCAAATGTAAACACCTGTTTTAACAACAAGGTGAAGTCATCTCCGAAGAACAAAGGAGACAACCTTTCTAGAGTGCAGTACACACCCCCAAAAGCCAAGAGCACCTAGCTCATAGTTTTGGTGGTAACAGTTCCTTCCTCAGCACATTTGAGCAAAACAGAAGCTACTTACAACACTAAATGATTGCTGATGTCGGCATTGCACTTACAGAGTTAGACAGAGAGCTTTCCACTTGTGTACAACAGTGTAAAAGTACTTACATAAATGCGATGAATAATACTGTTTTAGATCACATTGGGTGTAACTTTAATTTGCACATTTAACCTTTTAAGAAGAGGGGTGGTTTTTTTCTTTTTATGCCTTTCAGTGCAGTAAAAGTTGAGTAATACAACTTTACAGTTTTTTGAGGCAGTCCAGCAGAGTCTAATGTTAAAACAATCATCAGGATGTGCAGTGGGATGGATGTATTTTAAACAAATACATACAGAGAGTTTGCCTTATTACCTGTCAGTTTTCTACAATCTATCTTCAGAAATGAGATATTGCTTTTTGGCTGAGAAAGACTTCCTCTGGGGAAAATAGTAAAGACATTTGCTGATAAATTCATCATCATTTTGGATGCTATGCACAGATCTTTGTCAATAACCGATTATTATAATATCTGTAAATACTAAGAAAGGGCAGATGAAAGAGGCGTTTGTTTAAACAAGTATATTCCTGTTATCTAGAAAAATACTTATTTGCAGGAACAAGCCATACTAAACAAGAAAACATTTGTAAAACTAGTCGCTTCTAAGTGCCCGATCCTCCTCTTTGTGAATGCAAATAGCTATACAGCATAAGCTCAATATTGTTTGTATTTCCATTCCTGAAATAAATGAAGATACTAATGAACAATATTGTTGCATTTATGGGCAGATACTTGTTCACAGCCAGCAGTGATTCTAACAAACTAGAACATCTGCCCTGCGGCTGTTCCAGTAGAAATAGGACACGAGATCTATTTGCTCTCAAATCATCAGCCAATATTTTTTATTTCTGTGAGAGACAGACAATATCTAAGGTTTATATAGATATATTTTTGTTGTTGGTTGGTTGTTCTTTGTTTGAACCAGTTTTAATTGCTGGAAAACAAAAGCAGAGATGAATAAGCTGCTTTAAAGCTTCCAAACGTATTAGATGTATGTTATATTTACTCAATTTACATTTTACCTCAGGTTCCAAACCACTTCTTCACAACCTGCTGGATTCTCTATTAGCCGGTAAAAATTGGAAGCCATATAATATCATAGCATATAAAAAATAACACCTGTCTGAATGAGGCAGAGATTCAAGCCATGAAAGTAACACTGTATATCTACCTTTTGTTTTTTAGAGTAATGCCCATGAAGGATATCAGACAGACTTAAGCATCCATATTCTTTATATGTAATAATATGAAAAACATTATATAGAGTTCCTGAAGTCTGGTTGTGCCATAGCTCAAATCAAGTGCAGAACTTGATTGTAAATCAAGTGCAGAACTTCCAAACAAGACAGCAACTTCAAGTAGGGATCTGTACTGTTAATTGGTCTCCCCTTACAAAACCACAGAAGTAACACAACTCATTTTACTGCTTTCCAGCCACAAGTCAATCATAACCATTCTATTGCCAACCTGAACCATATTTTACACCATATTTTAATTTGAGAAAGGAAAAACCCCTAGAGCCTTCAAGACACTGAGTATACCCAAATACTAAGCATGCCTCTGAATGAAGTAGCTGAAGTTTTAGCTTTTAAGTACATGAATTTGATCAGACTCACACACCCGCAGCAAAACAATGTACAAGCCCGTGGAATGTTTCATGTTTGGCAGCGTCTTCTCTTTGGATTATGGAAAAAAAAAAAAAAGATAACGTCATGCACAAACCAGAGCCCAAATTAAAAAGTATTTATGCTTGAGATGCCAACACAGTCTTGAGAACACAGACATTTTAATTAAAACAAGTATTTCACACCAGAGTTCCACATTTGAAACAAATCTCAAATCACTGTCAACTTGGATCTCAAGTGCCACAATACACATAAGCTAAACACATCAAGATTCACTGAGGGAATTCTTCTTCTTGTTGCTTTTAAAAAAGAACGCAAACAATTCATGAACACTAAGCACTAGACGACTTTTTACTCCCACTCTTGGAAGCAAGTATTCTTTAATTCATCTTTATGCCTACATTTTCCATTCATACAGCTGTGTATCTATTATTTCTGTTGTATTATCGATATCTTTCTTGCTTAAAGTGTTGCTGGAGCATTGTATTTTTTTCAGGTACATGGAAAAACATGGCAGTAAAACAAAACATTGCCTAAATTTCAGGTGGTTTTATAATTCAATCAGCAGATTGGAGTTTGAAACTGTTTCACACTCATTCCGCTGCCAAAGATGTCTTAATTCTGATGTGACCTTGAATTAGTCATGATAAAACAGTGATACCAGACAAGTCAAAATGCAGTCTCACAAACGGGAGACTTGTAAAGGCCAAAACTCTCACTTACCGGCTCCTTCAGAGGTACACACTAGAACACTGCATCTTCCTTAGCTTGTGGTATGCGGTTTACAGCTAATTTCTCATTGACGCTGCAGCTGTTTCACAATAAACCTGCATGGTAGGAGAACAGATATGGGTCGTGCTTGGAACAATATTTTCTAAATTAAAGCTGAGGGAGGACTTGTTTTTCCAGCTCCCTTAACGTGCAGCCATGAAAAGAACTACTATCCCTACCCTCACATCAAAATGATTATGTAACAGGCCAGCAACCAACAATTAAAAATACACACCTTCCACCCAAGACAATAAAGATATCTACTTCAAGCTAGGCTTTGCTTCTAAAGCAGTTACACACCTGGAAGGTGCCTGGGGCAAACACGAGTTATCACCAACAGTTACTGTTGTTCAGTCAACAAAAATTTGGCACCAAGACATTCTGCTGTTACAACAGTCACTGCAGCCTTAAAAACCAAGAGCAGAAGTGAAGACTAGTGCAATGTGGTTACCAATAGTATACCTATACACTTTGCTTTGGAAACTCAACATATACATGGCCTGTTCAGGGCTTTTTTCCCCCCCTCAAGAGCGCAACAAAATATATATAGAGAGAGGCACGTGTTTGCTTGAAGTTTAGCCAGAAAAACAAAAAAAAACACCAAACGCCCACAACCTTATAACATCTCAGATCGCCAAAAAGCGTTGTAAACTGGGTTCCCTTTATAAGGAAAAAAAGTATCCAAACTTTTATTGGGCGGCGAGGAAGAGATGATTCGTTTCCAAACGCGCCTGGAGAATGCCGCACTTCAACCGTGCCCTCGGGAACACGGGCAGCCTGGAAAAAGCTGGGCAAGAAGGAGGGACGAGGGGCGACTCTTCCCCAGTTTTACCCTACATGGCA
>VZSZ01006386.1:685303-712969 GCA_013398815.1 Ibidorhyncha struthersii
TGCTCGGCGACGCGGACGCCCCGGGAGGGAGAAGGAAGGCGCAGGGCGGCAAAGGAAGGCCTATTCACCCGTCCCTCGAGCCTTCTGCCACGCGGGGGGCTATCGCGATGAAAGGATTAAATATTTCATTAAAGAACTGTCAGGACAGGGGACACAAGGAGGCTACGGCACACCTGAACTCCTCCCAGGCCTTTATACGTTACACAAGTCCTTTGACATCACCTGACGGCGGCCTCCTGACAAGCGCCAGGATTTCAGAGAAAGCAAGCTTTGAGAAACGCGGGGAAATGCTCGTGTCCCCCAAGATGACACCCACCGCAGGGATGCTCAACCTGAGCATACTGCGACACCATCACATCGCAGCCCAATTAACTGCCAAAAAGTGGCAGAAAGGGCAGGATCTCTTGTCAAAACTAAGGCTTGAAACGGGTGCCAAGATAAAAGCTGCACTTCTGATCTGAAATCTGCGCCTTCATGCAACAGACTTACCGAGCTCCTGAAGAAGAGAATTAAAATTTGTTCCAGGTTTGAGATGGCAGTACATTTTGTAACAAGTCTGAAATACAAAGATTATCGATAATGCCAAACATCATTTGGTAAAGTTATCTATTCTATAGAATGCTTTTTTTCTTTTTTTTTTTCTTTTTAATAAAAGATTTTGACATATTTAAATTCTTTGCAAGTTGCTCTCTCCTGGACCACATATGTAATTTTTTTTTTTTTTCCAGTAAGGAAGAAACTACCTAGTTGAGTGTAATAAAGAATAAAAATACTTAGCAAGAAAATTCATGTTCGGTTTTACTGAATATTTATATAACTGTGCAGGTGGAAACTAAATGCAGCTCTCTACAAATTTCCTATCACGGATACCTCAGAAGAACCACAATTTACTGGGATTTTTTTTTTCCAAAGTAGGTGCAATGTTTCAGAACAGAACCTTGAATCGCTGAGAAAGACTTGTGTGCACTACTTATTCTCAGGACTGAAGAAGTCAGCAGGAAGAAGCTTTCACTGAACTTTCGATACAGCAGTCCTAGAGTTTCTCTCGCAAAATGTGGATATATGGTATAATTCAGTACACTGCTGAAGACAGATGAAAATGGGGGAAGTGGGCGGACAGACTTGTTTGCTTTCTGCTCTTTGTGTGTGGCACCCAATGATACACAGAGTGCAACTTTGGATAAACATACAGAGTAGCTGAAGTGCTGAAACTGCAAGCAAATTGTTATCATTGGTTTCATGTGCAGTTACACAGAATTTTCAGAGAAGTGTAATTCGCGTATTAGCAGAACAGTTAAAACTATTCTCAAATATCTTTGGATTCAGTGAGTTACAGGATGCAAAAACACACATAAAATTATATAATGACAAAGCATTTTGACTTACAAGCACTACTTCATCTCAATATCAAATTCATCCTTATCTCTTCAAAGATTAAGCCTTCCTTCTGCTTTTATTCTGTTCACTAGCTATAAAACTTACAATGACTTTATAGCCAGGAAAAACATTTCTTGCCACCTTTTCTTCGCTGTGTATTGTGGTTTGCATTACTTCGTAAATGTGTCACTTGAAATTTGTTCTGCAGCTTCGTAAGCTTTTTGTGATCCCTTCCCACCCCAGCCTTCTATCAGCATTTCACAAAATAGGACACTTGGCTGAATACATAGTGTGACAGTGTGATTGGAATTTTTCTTGCCTAACAGATTCAATGCATGTAAGAGGCTGTGATTTAAATCCTATGAATAGTTTAGTAGTTGACACCCAAACTTATTACATTTCTCCATAACCAGTTACACTATAAAACTCCGTATCTTTCTCTACAACATGCCTGTGCAGGACAAGATATGCTAATTTCAAGTTTATAGATGGAGGAAGGAAAGGTAGAAATTGTAAGGTTTGAATTTAAGGTCAACAAACATCTTAATTTACGAGGCAGAAAAAAGTTCTGCACGTGGACAGGCATAGCTAGGCTTTTTTGTGTTTGGGTTTTTTTTTTTCATAATTCAGAGGGCAGCACTGCTGTGAAATAAAATTGCTGGAAAAGAATTGCAGATGCTGGCAAAAAAAATGAATACACTAAATATCTGTCTTTCTGACTGGTGCCATAGTTATTGCTACTGCAGCACTAAAACTAAAGTGCAGACCTTCAAAACTAGGTTGCTGCTCATGAGCACATATTTTACCAGAACAAAAGTGTGAGTAAATGAATGGGACATACAGTTCAAACAGCTTTTTGCAGTGACCTTTCCAATCTGAGGGTAGGGGGAAAGTGGGAGATTATGGAAAGTTTCATTGTGTGAAAGCACAAGCTACTATGACAATTAGCTACAATCAGATACATGATTAATAAAATCTTTTCCAAATGTGTCTACTATATCTCAGTAGTGCTTTTAAAATAGTTCTTATTCTATTAAATTATGCCATTCAGCTCTGTTTATTAAGGTTTTCTCACACAACATGTTCAGACATCACTTCACAGTGATGTTGGCAGATAGAACTTTGCAGTGGTTTTAACTGTTACATATTGTTTTGAGTGCTTGGCGGAAAAGGTGTCGAAATTAACATTCCTTTAGTAGACAGAGAATTACAAATTGCCTCAAAAGAAACAACTATTATTGCATGTTACTTAGCGGAAAGATCTAATCTATCAACTCTATTGTCAGTCTGTGGGAAAGGGAAATACTCTTTTTGATCATATTATCCATTTTCCCTGTCGGGTATTTTCAGTATATCTGTATAATATGTAGGCATCTCCAGAAGTTTGTACGGCTGGGAGGAAACCACACTTCTGCTGTTTAGAAGGTACTTCAGCATCCTGCAAGTTTTTGCAGTGGTTATGTTAATTAGATTTCTGTACTCAGCTTCCTGACTTGTCTCTTTCTGCACACAACTGCCATGAAAGCGTTCCGTCATTTAGACTTCCTGGTTTGTGGCTTTTAACAATTGGTTGAGGCAGTTACCAAGATTTCCCCTAAGAGACAAAGCGAAAACACTCTCACTTTGCACGTTATGTAGCAGCTGGGAAACACAGCAGAAAATACAGTGCGCAGTTATTCAGGCAATGATTTCCTTCAGAGAGATTTCTGTTCTATGCAACAGCCGCTGTTACAGAAAGATGTGCTGTAAAGTTGCTAAAGGCACACCAGCAGGTAACCCGATTCCTTTCATCCACGGCAGAGCCGATGACCAACTGCTTTCTGATATTGCTGTCTGAAAGGATGCTTTGGATTTGAAAGGATTTGAGGAACGGGGATGACACTACAGGTTAGAAAGCTGGATGCCTCTGAGCATACTCTATTTCTTATTTCTTTGACCAATTACATTTTTCAGTGAATACCATATCATTAAGGAAAAAGCTTGGAATATTGATACGTGTGGAGCATAATGCCATCTTGCACCAATGCTGACAAGTTTTCCCAGATCTGACCTAATATGCTTCTAGTAAATTAAAGCATCAGTTCTTAGATGCACTTGCTCCTATTCACACTGCCCCAAATTAGTCATGATCTTTAATCTTCTACTCTGGAATTCTATCTATCAGGTTGTTTGTCCTGATGGTGCCCCTAAATAACATACTTTCCAATAGCCAGGGTTTCTCTTCACAAGCAAGCACTGCTGATTTCATACGGACAATTTCAAAGGTCTGCTTTTCAGCAAAGCAGGAATAGGAAGGCTTAAGCCTTTTCTTTCAAATCAGCTTTAAATGATAAAAGTCTACTGGTAGATTTGCATTAATTATTAAGGAAAAGCTCAAAAGCTTTCTGGTTTTAAGAAGAATATACAAGTTATTTGTAAAACTTGTCATAGGACTCAAACAACGCAAACCGGATGGTAAATGATACTCCCTTTCCCAAGTACATTTGCTCAGCCTGTACTTTTCCTGGCAGATTACCTGGGTGGCACACAGCTAGGCAGTCAAGCAGAAAGTTATTGCTCTTGAGCAGATATGACCTACATAACAGAAGTAAAAACATTAGTTGCCTTGTCAAGAGAATCACGGCTAGGATTGACATAATTTTATGGTCTGCTAATCCACCGGCAATATTTCTGTTAACTGGGGAAACATCTTGCTATATCCCTGACACATATAGCAACCGTTCAGGAGAACTGTATTACCAGTGTAATTGGATCGATTGAGGCAGTTTAGCAGTTGTCATTCTGATATTACTTAACTGTTAATTGGGAAATATGAAGAGGATTCCCTGACTTCTCATTGTATGATTTACGGGAATTAAAGACCTCCTTGAGAAACACCTTTCAGTGAAGCCAAAGGATATTTCAAACGTCAGCCACGTGAACTAAAACATATGGGTCTGTCTGCTGCCACCCATGATGCTCCTATCAAGCCGAAGCCCTTTGCTTAACATTTTCTGCTCCCAGTACACCTTTTACTTCTTTCATTTGCTGACTTTTTCAGGGGAGGGAGAGGCGGGGAGGGGGCAATTCCAGACCAATTCTCAGGGACAGTTTCAAATTAATATAGTACCATCAAAGTAACTTGCTCTGCTATTATTGTTAAGCTGGGATTTTTAATACTACCAGGATGAACATGCCCATCACTTGACTTAGCAGCTGTATTTTATTTACAAGTTTCCTTTAAGTGTTTTTTTGCCCCTTAAGACAGTGGTCTAGAAAGGAAAATGAAATCACAACTGCTTTTTGTGGTAAATCCTGGAAGTTTAAAAGTAGAAGATGAATGAAAAGCAGTCACAGAGCTGTAATACATACAGGAGATGTTTCCAGAGTTCAAAAGAAAACAACAGATGGGCATAATAGCTGTCTGGGTTACAGCAGGGCGTGAGATAAGCAATTGACAGACTATGTGTAGTGTGATAATGAACAAAAGGCATTCGAAACCAACAAGAAATTATTCTTACGTCCAAGGTTGCTATAATTTATGACAGAAGAATTCAAGTCCTTTTTTCCCCAAGCTAGGACCACCTTCCTGCCTGTTCATTTCCATTTAAAATCTTTTGTGAGTCTGTGTTTAAGGCATACCAGCTGAAATTCAAGTTTTATCCGGAGAAGCGCAGCTAGAAAGAACCGAAGATAAAAGCATGAGAACAAAATGCAGTTCAAGAAAATTTGATCAAGTATTGATAACAATATTGCATCAAAACCAAAATTGTTCCTGTTAAAAAAAAACAAACAACCCCCCCCAAACGACCCAACAAACCAAAACCAAACACACAAAAAAATCAAAAGCAAAACCCCAAACCCCAAAATGTGAACGTCAGAAGCATACGATATTGTACCTGTTGATGGTAAATGTTTTTTCTGATCAAAAGATGGAAATGGTCTACAAGTATGTTTACTGTAAAAGACATTGGCACACTCTCACTGGTAATGTACTGTGGTGCTTGTGGTTTTCTTGACACCAGTGGAAAGCCAGGAGTTATTGTAAGCGCACTGCTTATCAGATAGCTGAATGGCTTTGCCTGGGTAATCACACTACTCATAATACATAGGTAAAGAACAGAAGTTTGAAAATTTCTGTATTGTAGGTGCTTTTCAACCTTTTCTGAGTTTCTATTTTTCCCCCCCCCGCAATGGAGCTGTAGAATCCTTTATGAAGAATTCCTTCACAGGAATTAGGAGAAAATACCTTTGTTTTTCTTAGATAATACGGATATTCTCAGATATCCGCAAAGCACAGATTAGGTACCATAGGCACAGCAAGTTTATTTGGCAAGGGGCTGTCATTATCACAGCTTGCTTTTTTGTGTGGTTTATTTTCCCCCCCTTTAATCTGTTTGCATGTATATGAGGACTAGCAACCTCCCCAGTTCTAGAGCTATCCTACCACTTTTGGAGCACGGAGATATTTAAATTTGGCATTTCTAAGTCGACGTCTCATTTGCATCACGTGTTTTGCCACTAGGCAACAGTTGCGGGTTGACAACAGAGTTGTGGCATGCGAATCAAAACCCTTTTAGGCTTCATCTGGAAGTCAGACATGCTGGGAACTGCGCACCGCCTTTATCTTGCCTTTGCCCTACGCCTGCAGCATGGTAGTGAGACCCAAGAGCTGCTCTCTCGCGGCTGTGACTGCTATCGTGTCCGAGCACAGCCGTCGGGCTGTAAAGTACTGCCCCGTGTGTGACCTGGGCGACAAAACCGGGCTGGGAGTGACCTGAATGTCGTTACATCGTGATTTGGACCATTCGTCCCTGAAACAAAATGTTATTCGTTAGCTTTGTCTAGATTAATGATAGAACCTTAGACGTTACGGTATATTTCAAGTAATTTTATAGAAAGCTTTCTCCCACGTTGCAATACAATGATCCTGCGTGTTTTTTGACCAGATAAATGCTGATATACAATTTGGAAATATTGACACTGTATGAATGACAACTGCAAAATGCAGCTTTTAAACGCATTAAAAAAATCTAATAGTTGAAGGTCAATATATGACAGGTAGGCACTTGTGTATTTTCTTTGGTGAGGAACTGTAATTTCAGCTTAGGCATTTAAGACCATAAATATTATAGTTTAATCAGTTAATCAGTTTAATCAGTTAATCAGCCTATGTGTAACCAAAGGACTATAGCCTCCGAAGCAGATTGTCCCATCCTAAATATTAAAGATAATGTTTGCCTGGAAAAAAGTATTGGAAAGAATTATTCAGGCACAGAAATAGTCTATAGAACTAAGCAATTTTTATATATGAATGTAATGATTGAAAATTCTGTAGATTCCACTGTATTCCCCCCCCCCCCCAGCAATCTGCTGATTTGTAAGAGGAGGAGAATCTGGCCTTCCACTCAAACTATTTCTGTGTGGACATGGAAGAGACTCATGGTGATTTTTGATGTCTCTGTTAGCCAAACTTTTCTAATACTGGAGGTTGTACTCTGCAAATTGTACAAGTGATAATACAGATTTGGATTTTTCTCTCCATAGGTGCTCGTTCTTTGTTACAAACAAAACCAGTGTCGTCATATGCAAATATTTGTAAAGCACACGAAGGTAGGAGGTGGAAAAACATACATATTCATCATTCCTAATGAAACATTTATTTCTGCATGTTTAGCTGAAGGTAAATTTATCAAATATGATAATTATATGAATTACAGCTAATAAGGTTTAAATCTTGTTCAATTTCCACGGCTTTGCAAACATTATCTATACATTTCACACAGCGAGGGAGAAAAGGGTGGTGGGGAATCATCCTTGAGGCTCTTGCTGCGAGTACAAAGATTAAATATAAGCTGTATAAATATACGTGAAAGTGTATTAAAGTTTTCATGCTTCCAGTAATATATAGCTTTAATTACTATCACATTGAAAAGAGATTTTCAGTGATATATTGACTTCCATTTAAGTTTTATTAGAAAGTAAATTGCATTCTGCTTTGGTAGGATTTTTCATTTGGCTTGATAAGCACAAAAAAATCGATGTCAGTGCAAGTATATCGCAGCAGTCTGAAGAGATCAGTGTATTGCACAGGTGTCCCAGAATGTAATACGTGCTGCCATGCAGCGTGTGCTAGAAAATTAACTAGAACGTGTTGGTGAATGAACGAGCAGCATCTGGGCCAGGTGCACAACAGGGGGTCTCACTAAGTGGAGGGCAGGAGCAGGAGCCTAATATTCTTGAGCAATCAGAAGAATCGCTACCGCATTTTAAAAATACGCTGTCGTAATTTCTGCACCCCCTGGAGTTTTGGGGATTTGTTGGTTTGTTGGGTTTTTTTCTTGGTGATAAATTAACTTACTAGAGAACGGCTTTCTGGAGTAGTGCTTTTTTAAAAGATAAACTGTGGTCTTAAGATGGAAGACGCGCGTTCACAATTTCACTAGCCGTTATCAAGGTTGCAGATGAGCCTTCGGAGCAGAGGCTGTAGAAAGCTAGGGAGATTACTCTTGTTTCATGGCCGTTCCTAAAGTCCTAACTGGATTTAGAAGCCTAGACATGCAAGAAAGTTTCCGCAAGAATGTTTCCACAAGAAAAGTAGCTCTGCAGCTCTAAGCGCCTCTTTTTCACTAGTTTGAGGCCGTTCGAGGAACGCTGCATTTATTTCTCTCTCTCCATGTGGTCCAGCCATCTTCCACTCCACATGTGACAGAATAACCTGGGCATCCGCTCTTATTTTACAAACTCTCTAGCTCCGTGACATTCTGTGATGCATTCACAACATGACACTTGCATTTGAACGTAAAGCACACCCAAGTACCGTTAAATACGAGCAGTGCACACAGCATACCACCCAAGTCACTGCTCTTCAGGGAGTTTGGGCTATGAGACCATTTGCGCTATTGGAGAATACAACTGTTAAACAAGGTGGACGTACATCTGCCACATACGTATCTTCCCAGCAGTTACTTAGGGCAATGATTCAGTAGATAGCAACTTATTACACATATATAAAAAAATATACATTTGTTTAATGTATATCTTTAAATATGTGTATCTATGTGCGTGTATGTGTAAAACCAGAAAAGATCACAGTCCTTTCAATACGTGAAGTATATGGTCACATATACAGAAGCAGCTCATCTTTCCTTTTGCACCACAGAAAGGAGTCTCAGGCATCCCAGGCACATCGGAGCAATTACCAGAGCGGCACAACTTCAAAAGCTGCGAGGAAAATCTGCGCTTCTCCCCTGGAGAACTTCTTTGACTGAACCGACGCGAACTCCTGCATTTTCTCACTGCCTTTTGCATTGTCACAAGTCAGTGCATTCCTCCTTTATGAGCGCCTCTTTCACATCTGCGCTCTGTTCGCAGAAGACTCAATTGCTGAGTCACAGAAAAATCAGCTCACAATTCGATACTTACAAATTGTCCAGAGTGAGCAGAAAGAGCGCTGGAGCGTCTTGGGGAGAACAAGCTTGGCTTTAGGATTTCTCAAAAGGACCTGAGAGAAAAGTCAAGCAAAGAATAAATCAAGATGCAGCAAAACCTCAGTTCCCTCAGCCCTTCACAACACTCGAGAGGTGGATTGTTTCTGAAAAATAATTACAGCACAGGAAGCAACGAGGAAACAGATTTGCGCAACAGGATTTCCTGCCAGGAGGCTGCTGTCACAGCCACCGAAACTGGGTAATTTGATGGCTCTCCGACTTACAGGAGCATGGAGTATGAGGTTTCTGCCATTTATTAAGCTGTCCCTGGGGGCTTACGTTTTCCGTTCCTGAGCAAGCAGTTGATGCTTTGTAAATATCTTTCTCATATCCAGGAAATTCATCACATACTTCAAAAGGCATGCATGTCGCTGCAGAAAGAGGAAGGAGTCTGGCATGTTTTTTTTTGTCGCTTTTATGAAAGTAAGTCATTCCCGTAGTTTTTGAGAACAGCAGCACCCTGATGTCCAGCCTCAGATCCATATCTCTGGATCTCTCCATTAAAGCTCAGGGCAATTTTCTTTCAGTTATTCTCACAGCTGAAATCTTAACAGAATTTGTCTAGAAAAAACTGTTGCCTCTTCCTACAAAACCTCACTTTTGCATTCCCAGACTTTCCTGCAAATTCAGCTTTAAGCTGTTGTCTCGAGTAACAGGAGAAATCCACTGCTAGCTTTAAAACTTGTATTTTGATTTAAATTAGTTCAGCTTACGGCAAGAGCGGCTTATAAAAAATAACCTGTTCTCTAGGTTTAGCTACCCCATACACATACTAGGAAGGAAGAGTCAGTCACGACACCCTTGTGCTATCTTCCCTAAGACTTTGCTGAGTGACATAGCTCCCAGAAAATACAATTCACGGCCAGCTTCCACCTGGCAGATCACAGCCTGCCAGGTAAGACATTAATGGATATCAAAGTTATAATTACAACTCACTTTCTTCAAATTAATCTTCCGGCACTTGATTAGTACTATCCTGCCTTCAGTTCGTGGAGGGGGAAAGACACAACAGAAAGAAGAAAAAAAAATCCTTCTTAGTACTGGGCTTTCCTATTTATACTCCAGACCTCCCAAATTAACACCTACTCTGTGGGTACAGCTGCAGGAGCTTGCTAATCAGATCCCTGATCTGGATTTTTTTTAACCCCATGCTTGCCTTATATTAAGCAGAAGATACAATTATTTGTCTCCTTTCTCCCCCCTTCTCTTTTATTTAACAGCTATTAAATCTCTCACTCTGTACTTGCAGTTTTCTGGGTCCAGAAGCAACATGTGATCTCCACATGCATCAGTATTTAAATACTCCTTTGTTCACAGTAAATACAAATAAATGAGTAAAATAAACAGAAAAGATGATCTATGAGTATCTGAGTGTTGATAAAGATTCTACAAGGAAAAGTAAATAACTAGACCCAGGGTAAAGCATAAACAAGAATATGACAAATCAATATAATGCAATAAAAAAAAAAAGAGAATTCATCTGCCAGTTTATGAAAACATGTGTTTAACCCTTTAGAGAATGAAACCGAATGTTCACCTTAGTGTAATTTTTAGCGTTTGGCGTCAAGAGCTGAGGCTGGGATGAGTGATGGGGAAGGTACGTTCTAATCGTGGCTCTGACTAGCTCTTCTGTGCCCACGGCCGCAGCTCCGCAGGGGCTCCACGGGCGTCTGGCAGCCCTGGCACCTCGTGGAGTTTCTGCCAGCTGCTTGTTCCCATCCTACACCAATATGGCACCAGTCATTAGCACTGGGAACCCAGGTCCTTAAACCAGTCTGCTCCTCCCTTCCTACCGCGGTATTCCTTCCCCATCACCTGGGGGCAGGGAGAGATGAGGCAGTGCGTGTTTATCCGGGGCTGGAAAGCCGGCACAGCACGTAACGTGCGTCCTTGCAGGCATGGGAAGTGAGCAGAGGAACCAACAACTTTCCAGACACCCACTCATGGCTGTAAAATCCGTACCGTACAATACCAGAATACGGCACTTGTGATCTCCCGCTTGCTGGAGGCTGCACGCTCGGAACGGCATCTTTGGGGCAGCAGTAGTTTAAACTGCCTCAGCACACAGTCGAGCGTGTGGGTTTAAAGAGCTGTCTTACAACCAGCCACATCTTGTCCTAAACAAAAAAGCAGAATGAAGAGAGTTGTATTTTGGTTTCCTGGGGGTGGGCGCTTTGCGGGGGTGAGCGTGGGATCAAAATCTCCGAATCGAAGTGCTCCATACTAAAAGGAATTTCCTACACAAAAGATGCTTGGAGCCTGTCGCGTTTCAGCTCTCAGCTTATGCCTTGAACAGCTTTTCTTTTCCTTCCTCTTTCACCGTAAATGCTGCGGGAAGGCGTTCTGTGGGCCTGATAGCACACCACCTGTGAGCACCACAGTTACAAAAATAAAAACTGCTGCACTCTCTTTTCGTTACCAATAATAAGACTAAGTAGGATGTTCCTTAGTTTAAAGAAAAACCATGGGGATGACCTGTCTCTTCTGTCTTTTCCAAAGTGACTCAGCTTGTAAGTGGTGCAGCACCATCCATCCCACCCATCAGGCAACAAGATCTTATTTTTATGACATCGCGGTCTGTTTCCAGGACTATCATTCTCCCATCAACTCAGCATTGTGATTGCACTACGTTGTAAACATGGAAGGAGTCGGTTTCGTTGGGTGAGGAAGGCAGCTGTATGGCATTTGAACTGTCTCAAGAACATTTAAAATATAGCAAAATATTGTTACGATACATTTTGCTGTAGGATTCTCTATGACAGAAAATAGCAAAAAAAGGCAAGAAATGGCAAGACAAATCTTCCTTATGTTTGAGAAACTGAAGCCCCAGGATTCCCGCTTCCCTTCAGAGACGCCAGACCCGTCAGTATTTAACTTCCCTTCGGTAAAGAGAGGGCAATAAAGTTAATAGGAATAGTCATCGACGCATCAGTTTGTATTTGGGTATTAATTTGAAATATTAGGTTTAATCTAAACTGCAACTCAAAAAGTTGCCATTGAATATTATCCCAATAATTTTCAGGTCAGGGAAGAAAAAAACGGCAACTGGTTCTTAAGCTTTTTAAATTTTTGTGTCTCCGTATCTGTGTGAAGAGGTACACGGTGGACTGAACAGTGCTAATAAAGCCTGGCCAGTACGCCCATTACTGGACCAGTACTGGAGCCACGGACCAACCCCTTTAACACTGGAGCCACACTTTCAAGAAGTGTTTTACACATGGCATGGAGGACTGAGACCCTTTTGTTGTGCCACACACCTGAAGAAATACAGAACAGCTGAATTTGTAGTGCGTCTCTCAGATCTGCAAAGCAGTAGGCACACGCTTTATTTGTTTTCTTCATTTTTGTCACTGTTGTCACAGTTCACTGAGTCCTTCCTAAGTTATTTTTCCTCCTCTCTGCCTCCCTGATGTCAGTTTTCATCAAAGACCCTTTTATAACACAGAGACCTGTCCCCTCCTGACACCTGCATCATAGCCAATATTTATTTCCCTCGTGAAAACTGTGTTAAGCCAAACTTAGGCTGTTCACAGGTCAGCGAGCGCAAGATGTGGAAAAGAAAGGCACTCAGGAGACCCAGGGAAGCTTGATGCTCTTCAAAAACGTCATTTTATATCATAAATATTGATCATTAGCAAGAATGGCTAGCAGGATTAGAGAAACTTAATTATTTATTCCGTGTTGATCGTACAAACATTTAAGATTGCACTTAGGAAAAGCAAATTGGTACACAATTAGTTTAGCTGTTAATACCATACCCATTGCTAAACCACTCGCTGTCTGCACTAGGTACGTTAAAAATACATCAAAGTCCTTCCAGAGGAGCTCTCCTCTCACTTCATGTTGCGATCAGTGAGAACTGTTTACTTGCGGACTAACTAAATCTGGGCGTTGACCTTCCAGGGGGATGTTGCCCGGGTAATCCTATGCCAGGGAGAAGGTCCAGACAAAGGGGTGGGAAACCTGCAACGCAAACTAATCGTGGGAAGGCTGGAGGCCGGATCAATCAGCATATCTCTTCTGATAGTTCCCTTTCCCAAAAGGTCCACAGCGAAGCAAGAGAGCTAAAATATGTTCACTGATGTATTCCACAGAGGTGGAATAGTGGCAGGAGGAATCTCTAAGGCATGCAGTTCGTGTGGTACCTGGAGGCGCGTACATCCGTACGACATCCTGGAAAGCTAAATTCAGAATCAGGTCTCTGGGGGTTTGCTACCTCAGATCCACAACCTGGAACTTAATCTTTCATCCTGCTAACTAGATGGAGGATTTCGATGGAGAATATGCAGCAATTATATTTCAGCCTTACAAGATTTCACTCTTCTGTTGGAGTGTAGTTGTTTTTTTTTACTCGGAACGAGTGGCAGGGCACGATGCTGAATTTGTCTGAGAGCCAAAGGTCTGTTCCCGGAAGCTGCTGAGCATCCTCGTTTTCCACTGAGCTCGCTGTAAGTAGTTGTTGTTTAGCATAGGATTAGGCTTGAAGGAAGTGAGTGTAAAACAAACCCACAAACATTTGCATTTCATATGTAAACTAGAGTTAGTATCTGTATTAACAGATGGAAAAGGGTTTACACTGTGAATACAAATACTGTAGTGTCCCTCTGTGTTTTCTCACATGCATAAGGGATTCTGCCTTTCCATTATTTGCAGAGGGCCAAATCCCACAACCCTTTTCCAAGTTCCTACTTCCTATGTGCTGGGACAGACAGCCCGTGTCTGGACAGAGTTTCTGTCCGGTAATCACGCTGGAATATTGTTATGCGAGCGCTGCAAGGCGCCAGCACTCTGCGAAATGCTGAGCCAAGGACACAGGGCATATAATTTTGAGCATGCGGTGTACACAAAGCACGGCAGGGTGGCGTAACCCGACTGAGAGCAGCATTCACCTGTGCAACTGTGCGCACGCACGTGTGCGCACTGAAGGCAAGAGACACCGAGGCTGCTCGAGTGCCAGGACGCTTCTTCCTCTGAACCCTGGATGCTCAGCGACTGAGAGCACGCCGGGGAACTCCAGAGTGGCCCAGTGTAAAATCCGTTTATACCCACTGAGGATCTGGTGAGTTATCCGCGAGTTTTGCTCTCTCTGGGCACACGCTTACGGAACACCAGCTTTTGCGACTCTGCCAGTCCCTGGAGTGAACACCAAGCCACTTGGAGCCTGAGGCGAGAGCTGCAAAGGGCTCTAGTGTCCTACTTTGCTAAATTAGCATAATAAATATGTATATGGAAAATAGTAGAAATGTATTAAAAGGACATCACTCATGATTACTCTTTCCCTTTGAATCATTAACTGAAATGATGTCTCTTGCTGGAACGCCGAGCATGAGAGTGTCTCTCCAGCTCAGATCCATATGTCAGAAAGTGTTTGGGGACAAAACCAGACCCAGGGATGAAGTTATAAATTAAACTTTTATGAAGGCACAGAGAACATCCTTATGTTCTTTTTATATCTCCGTATAAGGGTAATGGTGATAAATTATCCGATGCACTAGAAGGACGTTTTACCCTTGTGCCAACACTGACTGCACTTCACTTTGCCTTATCTTACTCAAACTCAGTTTATATCTCTGCATCTACTCATGTGTTTACAAATTCATATAAGGATATATTTTGCATTCTTGTCCCACCACATCTTTAGGACTGAGGTATAAATTGGTCTCTTCAGCATGGACAACTCACTAAGATATTTTTCTTACCGTACTTTTAGCCAGTCTCAGATCTGGGATATGATCCTATAATCATTCAGCTGCTTAAGGAAGTAACTGTGTATGTTTGTAACACGAATAGCCAAGTGCAGATATAATTACAAGAAGTAAACCTGTTACGCATCGGCCATAACTGAAGTGTCCCACTTGAAAACGCATTCAACCACTGTCTGGAGAAGATCAACTCTATCGATACTTCAGAAACTCAGGGAGTGCAAAACAAATATAGGCACCATCTATAAAATAAGGATATGAAATGACCAGAGTTTAAAAAGAACAGCTATGATGGCATGTCCTAAGTTTTTTCATCACATGTGTCATTTCTATGTTGGGTGGGTAGAGGGCAAAGAAGGAACGAAGATAAAAAAGAAAAAGATAAGCAGCACTTCCCTCCTGTGAAGTTTTAGGACTATGATATGGCTCAGGGATAAATAACTTCTGGGATGGGAAAGGGAAGGAGACAGTAGGTGGAGTCCTGTGCTTGCTCAGTGCAGGAGAAACACAGTGCCACCGAGACCAAGGTGTGACGGTGTCCTTCCCCCAGCTGGAAGTTACAGAGGTTACCACGTCCCCCGTTCTGCTTGCTTTGCTGAGCTTTATCGGAAAGTGTCTCTGTTGATTTCTCAGGTCATACGCAGGGACTGTGGGATTACATCCCTGAGGATAAGAGAAGAAAGACTGCTGGCTCATCCTTGGCCATGGGGAGAACGTGACACAGAAAGAGAGCTGAGGGTCATGCTTGTCCTTGGAGATGGTGGAGATGAGTGAGGTGTGTCAATCACCTGATCCTTCTCAAGTTGGTGGATTCTTGCAGGGTGAAAAAGGAAAGAGGGATCAATACAGAATGTGCTATTTGTAACCTGAAAAGTTAAGTATTAGTAGAGAGCTCTCCGGGTGTGAGCACTCAGCACAGGCACCGCAGAGAAGCCTCTCCCTCATCACCACCAACGGCAGCAGATCCTTTTTGTAGTGACCTGATGGGGAGCCGCGCGCTGGAATTTAGGTCTGGTGTACCAGAAAATGCCCCTGGTCAGATGCATTAACATCCCAACGCCCCCTCCCTGGCTGGCTGTGCTCCGATGAGCGCAAACAACCCCCACTGTGGGGTGAGGCATCTGCTCCGCTGTGTCGATGCTGTAAGTAGAGTTGAACACAGTTCACGTGTGGAAGGGGAGAATTGTGCCAGCAGAGGGCAGGTGGCTCGTTAAAGAAGGAAAAGTCACCGGAGGGGAGAAGCAAGATGTCCCTGCAGACATTCACTCCTCAGCTCTGACATCACAGGCCGTTTCCCAAGTTCATCATGTCACATCACCGGACCGGGAAGTGAGTAACGCTGCCGGAACATGACCTCTATGGGACAATCATGAGAGCAATTAACAATGTGTTGGTGAGAGCTTGTTAACATTGCCCTTCACCTTGCTTCTATTGCCAGCTCCTCCAGTCCTGCTGGTAGTCTCCCTCATCAGCAACACGCTGTGACCACAGCTGCCTTCAGATAACTTATTCTCAGGCTGGCAGCTACCTTACTGGTCCATGGGAAGAGCATCCCATTTGTGTTTTGGGAGAGTAATTACTTTGGTTCCCATGCACTACATCTCAACTCCAGCTGCACTTAAGCCACTTAGAGCATCAAAAGGAGCTGGCCCTGCAGTTCTTGGGAACATCTAACCACCCTTCAACTAGCCCCACTTCTTTTCCGGGCCATGTTATGGGTTTCATCTTAACCGAAAGAACTGCCACACTCACTGAATACCTGCAAGGACCTTAATTCTGGTGTGATTTACTGTTCCTTTGAGCCACTGTTTATGACTGTTGGTATCAAACTTTCCTTGCAAGCCACTATAGAAGCAGCATAAACATTTGGAAAGCCAACAGTCTCCTAGGCATGGTATCGTGGATCGCCGATGATTTATAGACCACAGTTTAGCCATCGGTCCAAGCCACTTAACTCCTTCAGAAATAATGGGCTAGAAAAAAAAAAGACCTGACCTTATGTCCAGGGAATGGATGCTATTCTTGCTATTTGAGAATCTCGCTGCGAGTGGCTGAATCATACGGCCTCAAGCCACTGAAGAGTAATAGTCACATGAGTTATAGAGTATCAGGAAAATTGCTGTGTTGCATCTGTACTTTGTAATGATTATCTAATCATGGTGCTTTCCTGGTGACTACAGGAAATGAAGAACAGTGCGAAGTTAGGTGCCTGGTGGATCCGGTGTGTGAATGAAACTAAACTACAGAGGCACATGGTTCCACAATTTGGGCTTGCCCCAGTCAGTAAAGATGGGCACCACTTAGAGGACAGGAATCACCTGAGGGACACAATCTGCGGCTCTAACAGAAGCGGTTTTTCTCTGAATCTGTGGCAAGCTACCTTAGAGGGCATTTATTGGTAATGCACAACTCTGACGGCGTTTCCCACTCCACTGCCCGTTTAGAGTCTTATCCCTCTGCTCTGGCACATCACTAAGGGGCACAGCTTGTCCAGGCATTGCTGCTTGCCCAGAGGTCACAGCAGCATTTCTCAATGTTGTCTGGACTTCTTAATCACCACAAAACTTCCCCAGCTGTAAAATGAGATAACATCCTCAATAAACGTAGTTATGGGAAGGCTCAGTTCACTATGTCTGCAAAGTGTCTTGAGATTGTCTGATAGGAACAGTTAGAGAAGGATAGAATATAATTACATTAAAAGTATCCCACAGTGAGTTCTCGTCTAGCTTATCTGATGACTCGCCAAGGCTCTTTCCTGACAGTACGTAATATATACCCTGGAATTTAAATAGCCCAGTCTAGCCGTAGGAGCAGACTACTGCAACAATGATAAGACTTCACAGCGAACACCTGGTTAGGCAGCTAGCTGCACGTGGAGCCAGACAAATAAAAGAAGAGCTCCATGAGTTAGCATGGGAAACATCACTTAATGGTGCTGTTTACCACCCTGGAGCATCAATTGCACAGAGCATCAGGCCTTCTGACTCCGAGGGAGACTGTGGGATCAAAAAAGTGATGCTAGCTTGAGGCCAAAGACTTTTTTGCCAGCAAAACACGGGCAGTACCCGCTCCCACCTCTTCCTCTGCATCTGATTAACAGATGACAACAGCCCCTAAGGTGGAGAGGTCAGCCACTGAGCTGGACCTGTGCCAAAAGCTGCAGAAGCTGGGGGGGCGTGATGGGTGTGTGTTTGGGTGTGTTTTCACTGGCTTTCGGCAGCTTGGGAACAGGCACTTGAACGTGTGAGCTGATAGAAAGCTAAGTGGTCTAAGTAGCATCCTCCTGCTGCAGGTATTTAACCCTGCAGGGGCTTCTCTTCCATGCTGCACAAAGGTATTTGATGGAGACAGGCTTGTTCTCACCCAGTCAAACCCAGCACGCCTGTCCTCAGCCATACCCCTATTTTTTCCACTGAAAATAAGGTGCAGCTCCACGTCTTTTGTAGCCAGGAATAACACGATGTACGTTGGAGTTTTGTCCTGCGAAGGCTGAGTCCAAAGCACTTTGACTCTTGACGCTTTTGTGCTTCTGCAGCAGCTGCTCCCTTGGGTTTCTCCCGGCCCAAAGGGCCTTCTAAAGCTCTTCCAGGCTTTATACGTGGCCTTAGGATGTAGTCCGACAAATGAGAGCTGTAAACAATACCCAAAACATGAACAAAAAAGGTAGCACCCCCAGATGTGCCAAGTGGTACATAATAATGAGAAACTAGCTAGCCTTAGATGAAGGGAGAGAGAGATCAGAGGAAGCTTGTTGCTCGTTGCTTGGTGGGTTTTCATTTCGTTTTTTTCCCACCGATCTTTATTTAGCGGCTTTAGTTTATCTACTGGGATGAGAAGAGTTATATACTTGAGCAGTGGTAGAAGTAAAGACAAGCCAAGGAAACAGCCTAAAGCTATAACCAGCAGCCTGTTTTTATTACTCTGCAGTATACTTTGCTTCTTTTCACACTAAGGAGCCTGACTCGCAAGTCATATCCTCAGCCAGTTGGTAGTTGCCGTTAGAAATAATCTTTTTCATTACAAACCCTCCTAAAAGCCCCTGGAAAGAATACGTACCCTTTAGAAGATCTCAGCACCTCACCCACAGTCCTGAATGAGGTGGCAGTAGCTACT
Organism: Ibidorhyncha struthersii; assembly: GCA_013398815.1. Lineage (NCBI taxonomy): Eukaryota > Metazoa > Chordata > Aves > Charadriiformes > Charadriidae > Ibidorhyncha > Ibidorhyncha struthersii. The sequence continues at coordinate 703,965 of VZSZ01006386.1, forward strand.
GATGCTGGTAAAAAAGGAGAGGTGATGGTGGGAAGGGTCCAACAATTAAAAGCTTCAGTGTTTCAATCACAGTTATTCACTGCAGGTGGGATCCTACCTTAGGTCTGTGGCTGGAGGCACTGTGACCAGCCCTATGCATTAGGTGACACCCATCCCTCCCAGGTTCCCATCTAAATCCAGACGAAGACTAGGACCAAAAAGGAAGGCTTATAATTAATTTTCTTAATTTTATTTCATTTATCTAATTATTTATTCATTTAGGAAACGAGCCACAGAACTCCATGGAAATTGTTTCGCTCAAGGTCACAGCGCTTGTACCAGAGGTGTGTATCTCCTACATCTCATCCCAGTGCTCCAGTCACATCACCGTCATTCCTGCACGGCTTAGCAAAAATCAGTTTAGAACAAGTATTTTCCGACTGCTGTTTGCGCACCCCTACACCTCCACACAGGGAATCCCTTTGAGAAGCACCTGAGGTGTGCATGTGTAACGCAAGTCCAAGGAAATAACAGTATTAATAAAGTAACTGTTTCTACTTACTACCACTGTTCCTTTAAGTACAAACACGACAGTATGTGCTCCCACAGCAGATTGCTCCCAATCCTCTGGGATCCACCCAAGACCAGCTGCAGCTCCTGACGTGCTCAGTCTATTCCTCCAGCAGAAGATAAAAATAACAGCAAGCCTCCCACTCACTTTTGGAAGCCAAGCCCTGCTCGTCATCCCAGTACGGTGCTGGGTCTCGGCACGCTCCGTGCCTTGCCTACCCAGTGTGTCCTTGCCGAGGGAGGAGTGTGCGGGCACACGTGGGGCGGCCCAGTTTGCCCCAGGCTCTCAGCTCAGGGTTGGACTCAACCCGTTCCAGGCAGCAGTCGTGTTGAGGCTGATGGGAAACCGACCTCAGAAACACTGAAACTCTGAAAGTCTGCTCACGCTGACTGCAGTTCGGCAATCCTGGTCTTGCCAGTGGATAAAGGGCTCAAAATGTGCCCGTGTCTTTCTTTAGAGCATGATCAAAAAGCGAATCAGTGTTGCTCCACTGCCTACCAGGGGAGAGAGTCTCAGCTGGACCCAAAACCGGGACTTGTGTTCCTCAGTGCGTTACCGCATGTGGCATACTCCGGTATGTTACTGAAACGTTGTTAATTTTGAGCCCAGTTTACCAAAGTGCTCATGCAAGTGACTAAGTGAGCAAGACTCTGAAAAATGTGATGTACATCCATTCATCAAACGTGCTGCTTTGTCAGCCGTAGCCAGCGTTTGCTTCCAGCCTCGCTCAGCCCCCAGCTGCAACATAAATAGATGGGGGAGGACACCGTACTGGCACTGCGCGCTCAGCCCCGTGTACCGATCGTTATCCCTCTGGTATATGTGCGCGGCACTGAGCTGTACCACCGAGGTGCAGATCTGGGCAAGTTTAATCTCAACCCCCATTCTTCATTGAGGCGTTTGTCTTCTGGAGTCACCCGTGGAGCTCGTCATGAATCCACCGGAGGAGCAATGCTCTAGACCGGATCCTTCTAGCTGTAGAAGGATCAAGTAACCTTAGTTTTAATCCTAAAACCGATTAAAAACTTTGTTAATTTCAACATGCTTCTCTTATTCTTAAAAGCCTCCTTCTGGATTTCAGCTTAGTAGAACTGAAGTGTGGCCTGAAGCAGAGGAAGCCAAAGCGACTAAGGTCTATGGAGTTTAGGCATTTCTCTCTCCCAAGAAATGAATGCAGTTCCGTATCTTCTGAGTGAAGTTTCTCAACCATTTTTTAGGAAGGGACTTCTTGATACCACCCTGAAAAATTCCACAGACCGTCTTGTGCTGTTTGTTTTTGAGAAACTGAAGAAGGAGAAGTAGTATTTGCAACAAATAAGAACTAGACTAAATTTTGAATGTTTGCCTGTTACTTCGCCCCCCCAACACACACTTATTCCCTTATCTGCACCTGAAAGTAAATGTGTTGGGTTGGGTTTTTTTCCTCCATCATAGACTGATGTCCTTTGAACCAAAAAAGGTTTGCAGGTCAAATAGTATTTCTCTATGCAGATTACAACCAAAAGCTGCAAAGAATGAAATTCCTTCTCTGTGACAATCCCTATAGTATTATTTTGAATAATTGTACAGGAGCTCAAAGGAGACATATGATTGTATAGAGTGGCTCAATCAATTTATAAAGAGCTTTCGGGCTTGCAGACTTAAACTGCAGTTATCTATTGCAACAATTTTTTTTTTTCTCAACCGATCGCAAGAAATTTGACTGTCAGAATCTTGTTTCTGCTTTTAATCTAAGGCACTTTCAAATTATTTGGCCCTCGTGAAGAAACAAGAGAAAAATAACTGCTATTTTTCGGTGTCCTGAAATTTTCTTTCAGCAGATTTGCTGCCCTGTGAAAACAGAGCCAGTACACCTGCACAAACCCGCCCAGATTATGAAGAGCGATTAAAAAACCTCAAAGCTAGGCGAAGAACTGCGAGAATTTACCGGAAAGCAGGCGGCTTTCCCCAGGCCAGGGAAGATGAAGGAATAAACATTTCTCCCGTGGCTTCCCCAAGGCAGAGGCAGGCGGGTGTCCTCGCAGCGCTGCCCCTTATCAGGAGCATTCCAACCTGCCCTGTTTGTCATAGAAACCGGCCGGAGCGGGAACGGGAGCGCTCGCAGCCAATGGAGTGATTCAGTGGTGATGGGGAAAGGCAGGTGGAGCAGGTAAGTCACCTCCAGACAGGAAGGTATAAAAGATACTTGAATTACAGCGGCAGGGCCACTCGTACACAGGGAGCTGTTAGAGGTTACTTGTCTCGCCAGCCCTACCGTGCTTGGAAACAACTCGGGAACCTACCGGGGAGCTCGGATACCAGGAGGCGGCTTATAAATACAAAAGAGCCCGAGCCTAAGACTATCCTCTGGAGAGAAGACTCTTCAGGGGTAGAAATCAAGAACCCAGAACATGCTTTTCTCCTTCTAAACAGCCCTCTGAACAGGTATTTATAGACTTTAATCTGCCGTACGCCTCTTAACTTGCTGTGTATTCAGTCGCTCGGAGTTAAAGATACCATTAGGGAATCATATTACAGACTGGCCACTACCTTAACTGTGTGTTCTCTTTTGTCTGGTTTTATGGTGTGGAAAGAAGTTTTCTAGAACTTGTTGGGAAGTATAAAGTACTTAACTACTTTGTTTTAAATCTGAGTTTATGCGTCTGTCCTGAATGGGTCAGCTATTTACTGATGTTCCCAAAGTTTCTGGAAAGCCCAGGTACGTAGCTGGGAAAGCGAGGTAAATAGCTGCAGGGGCTGAGGAAATGCAGTGTGACCGTGGAGGTCTGAACAATTGAAGATATTGTCTTGTATTAAAAAAAAATAAAAAATAAAAAATCATGTGATTGTGTAGTGGGGGGGGGGGGGAAAAAACAACAGAAAAAAACAAACAAAAACTCCAAACCCTAACTAATTCCGTTGAGATTCCACACTGCATGTCTTCACTGGGGCTCTCCAGCTTTAGGGACTGGCTCTCGTTTAGCAGTACAGCAGTAGTGCCCAGGAGAAAACCCAATTTAACTTTCTGAGCATCAGCTCTATGGCAACACGCCGAAAGACGCAAGAAGCGGGCAGAGGCTGACCTGTCCGGCGGGGCAGAGTATGAATTTAAACCACCTTTCCCATGCCACGGCTCTGCACCTCACTCTTCCTATCTTCCCAGTTTAAGTCAACTACCTGCGTCGTGTCTGATCAAAGCGCCACATAACACCAAGGTGTTGGTAAAAATAAGTAGGCTTTAAATTTACTGAGACTAACGAGCATCCGCAGTGTCACGATCATATTTAGCAAAGGGAAAACGTGGGCAAAAGCTTGTGTCTTCATTTGGAAGCAACTGTTGTGAGTAAACTTCCTCAAGCTTACTATCAAGATACTGCTGTTGCTCTCGCTGTCAGATTCCATACTAGTAAACCCCCCCCCAAACAGCTTTTACACGTAGGTGATGAAATTACAGTTTGCGCAAGCAAAGGCTCTCTCTTTCTGAGGATACCTTCTGCCGCCGGTTTTGCTGCGCGTAATTTCTGACAAACACTCCGAGCTGAGGGACTGCAAAGACCTGGGCGCAGGGGATGGAGTTCTGCGAAACAGAAGATTTAGTAAAAAAAAAAAACCCAAAGCAACCGGGGTTTCGCCCATCTCCGGGCCAACTTGGGCTTGGGTTTGTAATTCATCAGCATCAGCCAGATTGTGCTAAAACATGCATGGCGCTCTGCAGCCAGGGAAAAAATACATTAAAAAAAAACCCAAACAACTTGCTGAAAAGTGCAGATAGTCTGTGACTGAAAATTTAACTTGAGGAGGGGCTTCACAAAAAATCCTTCATTTAGAATAAGAGAAGAAAAAGAAGAAAGGGTCTCTAAAGTCAGTTGCAGCTGTGGCAGTCCTAGCTGTGATGGGAGAGAATACCTCATTCTCAAATAATGGAGGTTTTTTTTTTTTTGTGCAATGTGAGGAATACGTGGTCTTTCTGACACCTTAAATTAGCTTTTGTGCTGAGACGTGGATTCTCTAGCCCGTGCGGGTGAGCCATTGCTGGATTGACCGGAGACCTATAATTACAGCAGCAATCGGAACATTTCTGGCTTGTCATCGGTAAATCTCCCAACACAAAGAATCAAGCCTAGCTAGTTCAGTGACACAGCCTCAAAAAATGTTCCCCAGGCATACAGCATCAGGGCCCCGTCGTCGCTGGGAATTTCCTCCAGCTAAACACTTGCTTTTAGGTAAAAGTGCTCAACAGCTGAAAAGTCATATATTTGGATATCGGAACATACGCGAAGCTGCGTGTCTAGCCTAGGATAACTGGAACTCAAGGGAATGCTTTGGTTGCTGAAAAGGCTGGAGTAAGCTATAAACCAGTTTTCTCGAACTGGTGCATTAGCCACTCAGGAGCTCAAGGCTCCCACTTGCACGTCACAACAAAGCGGAGAGCACACGGCAAGGCTTGGGCCGTGCTGGCACTCCTCCAGGGCCGAGGACAGGGAAGAACTGTGTTTCCCTAGGGAAAACAGAGCAACAAGGAAACAGCGGCGAATTCCCCTCGCTCTGGCACCAAGGCCATTTCCTCCAGTGTTGCTTTTCTTGCTGTGTCACGGTGACAAGACGGAGATGCTTCTTGTGCTGCTTGGGGCCGAGGATGGAACAAACTTTGCAAGATAACAGTGTTTCCTCACCTCCCTTGGCTTCTCCTGTGACATGAGGGAGCTCAGATCCCAGTGCGGACAGCCAAAACCAGGCAGCATCGTTGGGTGGTGCCTCACGTGCCCGCTGGGCAGCGTGCAGAACCATGGGTCGAGGCTCTGTCTGAGCACACCAAAGACAAGAGCTTCACCCCCTCTTGCTGCCTTCACAACTGAATAGTGTTATCTGTCTCTTAGGCCTTGCCCATGCTGCCACCATAATATCTGAGTGCCTCCCAGACTAATAGACTGCCATAGCGAGGTCCCTACTTGACCTCATGGAGTCTTCTGCTCTCCTCCCTGCTCAGGTGTCGGGGAGCACCAGCCGGGGTAGGTTTACGTTGTGTTTTTTCTGCCCAGAGGGAGGCATGTATGGGGAAAGACTGCACCCATCTATAATGCCATGGTGGTTCTGGTGAAAAGGCTTTGGCTGGATGGTGGACCTCTGCTGGTTGCTTGCTTCTTTGCAGGATGTTTAATTTCACCTTCGGTGTGCAGCTTCGAACAGGCTACCTGTGTCATTCTCACCTCTAGCAGGGATCTGTTCCAGGCTCAGGAGGCAGTGGAAGTCATGAACTTGCTCTTTGTTCCTTTTAAAGGGTTAAACGTAGGTCTGGTGATGGGTGTCTTCACATTGTCTAAAATGAAGGCTGTGGTTTTCTTCTCTTCTAGAGTCTCCCAGGGCTCTATTTATCTCCTCCGGCTCCGTCATGTCGTGCTTCACGCAGCTGTGGCACTCCAACACGCCAGACTCTCCCACCAGCCCAGTCCCTGCATCTCCGAGTGAAATCCCCATCCCCATCAGCCCCATCGTCGTCACCTCCCCGGGAGATGGCAAGAGGAAGGCGAGGTCCCCAACCGACAAGCCAGGCTCTCCGAACCCCACGTCTCCGAAGCCAGCCTCCCCTATCGAGTGTTCCATTTGCTTCAACACCTACGACAACACCTTCAAGACGCCCAAGCTGCTCCAGTGCTCCCACGTTTTCTGCCTGGAGTGCGTGGCCCGCCTGAGCAAAGGGCTGCCCCCAAACCAACCAGAGGACCAGCTCCCCTGCCCCTTCTGCAGGCAGCTGACCAGTATCCCTCTGGAAGGTGCCCCGGCACTGGAGACCAGCAAGGAGCTCCTTGCCACACTGCCTCCTGAACTCCAGCAGGAGAAGGTGCTCTGGATGGAAGGGACCAAGCTCTGCTGCCGCCAGTCGTCGGATGACCCTGAGAATCCAGACTCGTGTATCTCCATCGATGTCGCCATGAGCAAGCCAGAAAGTCCGGAGGCTCCCCCGACGGGGTTAGCTGGGAGGCTGTCCCGCTGCGACATGTGCGATGACTGGAAACGCATAGTCCTCCTCTCCGCGTTGATCATCATCCTGTTCTGCATCATTCTGTGGCCGGTTCAGTGCGCCCTGAAGACGGGGAACCTCCGCTGCTTCACCAGGACTGTTGCCATGAGCAGGCCAGAGTATCTTCCCCCTAAACACACCACAGCAGCGGCCCCTGTGACACAACTCCCTTTCCAGTAGCAGCGAGGTGACAGCCCCCCGCTCCCGTCCAGCGAGGCTGTCGGCTCCCTCCCCGCGGCACGTCGGGGAGGCAGGAGCGGGGCTGCTGCCCTGACGGCATTCCTTGGGTTGCTGGCAGACCCCGCGCCCCGCTCCCCACGCTCCTTCTCCACCTGCCCTTCCACCTCCCGCCCGCATCCACCTCCAGGAGCTCTGCTGAAACACTCGCCTGCCAAGCCGTCTCCAGCCCAGGAACGCTCCAAGGAGCCGCCTCAGCATCCCGCTGCCAAACTCTCCATGGAAACCAGTGCTTTGAAAGCAACAAGGCAGGTTTCTAGGACTCTTTGCCTCCAGTGGCACAACGGCAGTGTGCCGTCTTGGCTGGATACCAGGTGACAGTGGGTGCAGTTCCTCTAACTCCCTTAGGGAATAAAGGGCTATTTTTGTAAATTGAAGGATCTACATGATTATTGCTAAGAGGAGCTGGGATTGGGAGGGTGAAGACATGTCAAAGTCGTATAAACAGATGAAAACTATCCTTATTCCACACGCTCGAAACATTTCCGTGGTGTTAGTCAATGTTGGTGGTGTAAATGCTGCCTCCTGCTGACAAAACATGGATCTATCACTGCAACCCACCTTCTGAGCTGTGTTACCATCCCGATGAGCTTCTGAACAGCACACAGTAGCCATTCTACTCGTTTTTTCCTAAGATGATGCTTAAAAAAAATAATCACTCATCCCTACCTGGAAAGCGATGTTGAACGCAGGGGGTGAGTTCTGTTAGGCACGCGGACACGGCAGCGTAACCCTGACCCTCAAGGTACTTCATCAGCGACCTTCGTTCATGCTTCTCACTCGCCAGCTGTTGCCAAAACACTACAAGTTGCATCTTTGGACAGCTTTACCCTCCTAATCTTAAAATGTGTCAGTATTAAGACACAGGCCAGTTGCTTACACTATATTTTTATTTAATGCAGTGATCTCCTGACAGTGATTAACAAAAGTCTTCGTGACGAAGGCGGCTTACAATTAAACGTTTTCTATTCAAACACACGGATGTAAGACAGTATTGTATGCAAGTACCATACGCGTATGTATTAAATTATGTTTTATACAATGCAAGGTGTCGATTTGTAGCAATTACTGCCCGTTTCCCTTCCCACTTGCAGTTGGAGGTGCTCAGTGAGCAGTTCCGAGTCCAGCTGCATTCCCGGATCGTGGTAGCGACACAGCAGGTGGCACGTCTGTACTCCGCATCAGCTGTCCCAGTGCTGTACAGTCCCGCACACATGGCCAGCTTTATCCTGTAAATTCATACTTACTACCATCCACTACTTACTTACTCCCAGGCGCGACTTCCCTCTGTGTTTACCTGATTTCACCCCCCCCAAAAAAAATGAGAAGCTGCAAAGACTTTTGCTTCTTCCCACCTGGATGAGAGCCACTTCCAGCCTCGCTTTCCAGAAATTCTAATTTGAAATAGAAAAGGCCGAAGCAATGGCAGAAGTAATTCAAGTCTGTTGCTATGCAGAACTTCTGTGGAAAGGCGCTGCGGGTGCTGTAGCTGCACCGCTTTTGTTGAGCTGCAGGCGGGATTGTCTGTGCCAGACACACGTCTGCAGGAGCCACTCCAGGCACTGTGACAACTTCTGCCAAAGTCACGGGGCTTGACAGGGATTCTCACTTGTCTCCTCCTGTCCGTTCCCCCGCGCTTGCCACGGAAAGGATATCTCCGCAGCGCCAATTTTAAGTGTGTTCTTGGAAAAAGCGATTCACCAAGACTTAAGGCAGAGAAGGCACTTCCATTTTACCCAAGGTGTGTTTGGGACTAAGCCCAGCAAACAGACACTAGTAGAGATGAAGTGCTTTGTCATTACATCTTTGTTACCATTCAAGTCCCGCTGATGGGACCTAAGGGCGAGGGGGGAGGGAAATAACATCTTCAGCTTCATAAAAAAAATGATAATAATCTATTGTTACGGTGGCAAACGGGCCACAGAGATGTTCTCAAAGTTCCAAAAGTCCCTAGTAGTCTGTCACGGCATCCTTGTGGGGACTGTCCCTCTGCACTCCCCTTCTCACCATGTCCCTGGGGACGAAGGTTGAAGGTTCAGCTAAGACACAGCTGAACCTCTCACTCAGGCGTAGCCAGAGGGAAGATTCAAAGCAAGTGACAACGGGGCCCTGCACAGCAGCGTTTGGCAATGGGAGACATTCAGGCTGCCCCACTGGCCACACCACCTGGCAGCCACTTTCCCAAAAATCAAACTACTTAAAAAGAAAAGGGGGGGGGGG
>VZSZ01006386.1:712985-731813 GCA_013398815.1 Ibidorhyncha struthersii
GGAGAAAGCCTTGAGAATATTCAACATTTATTAAAAGTGCAATAAAAATAAACAGTTCTCCTGTCCCTGTGACAAGGGACCAGAAAGACCAGCCAGGAAATACAGCCAAGGTACGTCAGCGTGCTTTTGTTGCTCCACGCCTGGAGGCGGCACTCCAGGCACCACCCCGACCGCGCAGCAAGTCCATCCAGTCCCACAGACCTAGGAGGACCTCCGCGTCAGCCCCGCGCGTGCTCCGGAGCTTCAGGCACTGGCACTCAGACCCAAGGCTCCCCGCAGAGCGCACTTTTGGACACTGATGAATCCTGCAGGAAGGGGTTCTTTGGCAGGACTGTCTGCAGCCCTTCGGGTTGGAAGAGCAGGAAGCACCAGCAGCCACAAGTCAAGACTTATCAACAGCGCTGGAAGGCTCCACTCAGCGACACGCTCATCTTCGTGGCACCGGCCAAGTCACAAACACTCCTCCGACACCTCTACTCAGCAGACGCAACAGTTGCCTTGTCATGTAGTTGCAGGGGGAAATAAAAAAAATAATAAAAAAAAGAAGTCATGCAGCAAGGTAATGGCAGAGCTGCATCAAGCTTGGAGGGGCCAGCTCAAAAAGTTCAGCTCAGGTTAGTATCCTCGGCTGTCACTCGCTAGGGGTGGCGGAAAGCTGCTTTCCTACTCTTCGGCGCCCATCAGCTAGGTGGGATTTCGCTCAACTTTCAGACCCCCCATGGCCAAAGCTGGAGATGTCCACCTGTCTCGCAATTCTGCTATGGAACCCACGTGCAGAGCAGCTAGCGGACTCCCAGGCACACACACACACACATCTGCCGATGTGTCGTGCGTCGGCAGGGTTGCATAGAAATCCAGAACTGGTACAGCCAAAAGGAAGGTGTGAGAAGAAGAACCAACAAAGCTGCAGATACCCGCGGCCAGGCAGCGCGCTCTGCTTCTCGCCCTCACGGGCAAAGTTACTCCAGGTTTAGACTAAAAACACTTCTAGCTTAGAAATGATTGACCTAATGAAAACATTAAAGTGTACTAACATTTTACTAATAACTCCCTAAGCGGGCAACCCTGGGAAAGCTCTTAAGCAAATAGTCGTTTCCGTTCCTTTTAACAGTTTGCGCGTAAAAAAGAATCTTAAATTAAAAAAAAATAAAATTAAAACTGAGCCTTGATGCCCTGATGAATGTCCAGAGGCACTTCCACATAAATATCAACCTGCTGATACAGGGGAGAATGGGAGAAGATCCTTCTCGTGAAAAAATTAGGTCAAGGCATGTTCTTAGGCGCAGGCTCTGCTCGCTTCTTACAGCCAGCTTCTTTCTTCCTCGCTGAGTCCCAGGTGCTCGGGGAAGGCAAGACGGGCAAAAAAAACCCACCTGTCCGCAATTGCAGAACTTGGAAAGGGTGGACGTAAACACTGTAAATCCTGCGTTCCAAAACAAGAAGGAAGAAGGGTGACATGGTTTATAACTGGGAGAAAAGCGCACCGATAAGGTTACAGAGCCGAGACACTCCCAGCGCGTGGAGTCTCCCCTAGTTGTTTGCACACATCGCACAGTCTGGTCCTCCGAGTCCTGACTTAACAGTCCAAAAAGCATATCCCCCCCTCCCAGCCCCCTGCTGGTAATGTTCTAAATGCGTTTCCCTGTTGAGATCACATCACCCCATTCCCCTCTCTTCTCCCAGCAGCTGCGGGCCACAGCCACATCTTTAGGCTCTGCCAAGTTTCACCCAAGCGCAGCTGCCTTCCCCGACGCAGGGAGAGCCGCGGAGAACTGCACGAGCTGAGCTGAAGAGGAGCTGGGTCAAACGCCACGGAAACAGGCTGCGGTGACACTCGCAGTTAATCAAGGGACGCATTCCTACCTGTACAGCCTCCACACAACTCACCTCCGGCTCCTTTATCGCCCTGTATTACTCATCCCTGAAACCTTTGGGCTTTTGATGTTTAGGTTCTCGTAGACGGAAGCTGACTCATCATCAACCCTGTCAAGAAACAAAGCCTTGTTATTAACAACCTTGCGGCTCCGGATCTTTTCCCAGAGGCAGGTGGCCAGTGGGAAGCGGGTAATGGCCCAGCCAAGCTCCATTTTTGCCTCCCCAGCCTTGTAGAAAGGAGGACATCGGGTGAGCCGCTGTTCTCAATCCCTGTTTTCTCTCCCTCTGGCTGGGCCACCCCTCCAAGGTCCAAACACAGCTTAGGGATGGAGCCTTCAACCCTCCTACCCACATCAGCCTTTCACGGATGCAAAGTTTCTGCAGGATCAGCGGACACAGTTCCTGGTACCTCCTACTCTTCCTTTCTCTACATACCCAATTTCTCTGGATTTTCCAAAATCTGATGGAAGGAGAGGGCTGCTCTAAAGGCCGGATCCAAGTACCTCTAAAGCAGCTTTGACACCCAACGCTGAACTCACGGGAGCTCTCTGCCGCCGACAGTGCCGCGTAGAGCTCGCCTTACTCGTCTCAGTGCCACACCGTCCTCCCCGCCCTCATTTATTCAGAGCTGCCCTTTCAAAGTGGGGCATTTTAAACAGGACACAAACGTTTTCTAGAGTCCAGCGGGCAAGATCCCAACCTGCGACATCTCCATTTCCCCTCTTCTCTTCAGTCGGATTTTCCGCTCAGCACCAGCCCAGCAACACCGTTTCTGCCTCCACTTTTACACCCCCTCCTCTGCTCCCGCACAGCCACCTCTTCTTCCAAAACCCACCCTGCCAGTCAAGGTGCCCAAAAGTTCTGGTTTTATATACCCTGATGTATGTTCCTACACACTCACCTTCAACTTATCACCCCCTTTCCATCACTCACTGCTATCCCATTACTTGGGGCAAGAGGGAAAGCCATAATTTGGGGTATTTTATCTCTGCTTATGTAAGGAACTCATGCTGCTTAGCACATGCTCCCTCTCCGCATGGGTGCAAATCCACCTCCCTCTGCTCCCTTCTCGTTTGCCTTCGGGTTTTGCTGTAAAAGCCCTTCAGTGGCAGTAGCCCAGTTTCACCCTCTAGGCGATTCTCCGGAGCCGAGGATACGGGGCACTACTCGCTAGAGGCGAGGATCTACGCAAGCGAGGTGGGCTGCTACCACCACTGCGGGGCGGTGTGGTGGGCTCACCCCTCCCTTTTTAGCCATTCCCACACGCTAGCCAGCGAGCGGTCAGGTCTCGGGTAGGGGTGAGGCAGACTGGCAACGGATAAACGCTGGGGCCGTTGCTCGCGCTGTTCTCTCTCCTGCCGCAGAAGTTCCTCAGCCCTGGCAGGGAGACACTCAGCTTACACAGACTGGCTCCGCGGCGAAGGCGGCTGCCCTTTGGCTCTGCCTTTTTCCATAGGAGAGTAGCCGATATTCAAGTAGTCTCGCTCTTTCCTTTTACTCCTCTGAAAGAGAAAGCAAAGGCAATGAAAAAATCCCGCTCAGAGCAGGTACAGGAGAAAGCCTTACAAGATGCCGTACGCCCGCAGGGGAGCGGCGGGAGCGGGTTTATTTCCGTGCGTTGAGGGCAGTATTTGAGTTGCGGGGAGGAGGTGGGAGTGGAAGCGGTGTTCGGCGGGGGCCGAGTTCTGCCCTCGCTTTTCCAACCGAGCCGAGCGGGACTCACCTGCTCTTCTTCCAACCTCTTCTGCTCGGCCTCAATGTACTGCTGCACAGCCATGTAAACGAACTTGTACTGGGCCTCTGTCTGCACCATGCCCGAACGCTGCCTGCGTACCATCTGGATGGTTTTGGGGATGTCGATATCGCAGTCCAAACCTGCTCAAGAGCCAGAAGGTGAGGTTTAGGGAGGGGGAGTTAGGTTGAAAAATTATTTTCATAAGACAACTTTGAAAGCTCTCAGTATCTCACTGCACACAGCGCCAGCGAAGCCCCGGAATAGTGTGAAAGGATTTGGTGCATCCCTGCCTAGGAGATTTGTTTGGGGTTTTTTGTTTGGTTTTTTTTTCTTTTTTTATCCCTGCCAGAGCTCCTTGGACCGAGAATGGCTGAGGCAGGGCCGACTGGCTTGGAGCGAGGGGAGGGGAATTAGGTCTGTTCTATGGCAACTTCCTACAGATCCAGACTTAACCACCCTTGCCCGGTTTATGAGATAGACACAACCATTGCTGAAGAGGGTCCGCCTGCCTCAAGGCTCCTGGACCAGACCAACAGATGCCATGGAGAGATCCATGACAGGTCTAGAATTTCAGGTAAGGGTGACAGCCCTTCTACGCAGAACACTTTGGGAGATATTTCTAAAAGCACTACTGGAGTTACAGTCTTCCTGAACCTGTTTCACCCCACCCTCAATAAAAGAGGGTTGTCACAGAATCCCAGACTGGTGGGGGTTGGAAGCGCCCTCTGGAGCTCCCCCAGTGCCACCCCCTGCCAGAGCAGGGGCACCTCCAGCAGTGGCACAGGACGGCGTCCAGGCGGGGTTGGAATGGCTCCGGAGTGGGAGACTCCCCCACCTCTCTGGGCAGCCTCTGCCACTGCTCTGCCACCCGCACAGCAAAGAAGTCCCTCCTCACGTTTAGATGGAACTTCCTATGTTCGAGTTTGTGCCCGTTCCCTCTTGTCCTGTCACTGGGTACCACTGAACAAAGACTGTTCCCACCCCCCTGGCACCCTCCCTTTAAGGATTTATAAGCATTGATAAGATCCCCCCTCAGTCTTCTCTTCTCCAGACTGAAAAGCCCCAAGTCCCTCAGCCTTTCCTCATCAGAAAGATGCTCCGGTCCCCTCAGCATCTTTGTAGCCCTTTGCTGGACCCTCTCCAGCAGTTCCCTTGTCCAGGAGACCTTGAAATCCTGGCCCTGTTGATGCCAAGGAGAAGACTCTCCGGTGCTGTGTTGCTGAAAGCATCTCCCTTACTAGAGGGCTGCCCACGTGCACACCTATTTGGAGAGGGTTCCCATTTTGTTATGCTAGAGCTCCATTTCTTGGCCCACGGGGAACAGGGCACTGTACAAAAGCCCTTCTCGCCCCACGTTCAGGCTAAGCCCGCTGTTTCCCGGACAAGTCAAACCCACTGCTTCGAGATCACGTACCCACTGCTTGCACAAGAGCGGGGTTATCCCGCAGCTGGCCAGAGCAAGGCAAGCGGTGAAAGCCACGAGAGAGACAGGGAGACATACCTTGCCTGTGAATAATATCCACCAGAATATCTATCACTATGATGGTGCCCGTGCGTCCTATTCCAGCACTGGAAAGAGAAAAGGAAAAAAAAAAACTAAAACATTGCAGGAAGAAACATTCCCTGGGTTGGTCAGCTCAGCTCCCACACCCATCCGCATGCCTGGTCCGTCTGGGGCAGATTTGGCACGGCTGCTGTAAGATAAGCTCAGCCAAGCGCTGACCCGTAGGAGATGAGAGGCTGCATCAGCGCTACCGACTCCAGAACAGATCTGCTCTTCCCTACGCTATCACCAGCGAGGCTCTGGAGGAGGGCTGTGTTTCCTCACCTGTATACTTATATCCCCACCACCCACCATCAGCTCATGTGATGACCCAGCTGCAGGTGCAGTGAAAAAGAAAAGATATTTTTATGACCCATCCCCGCTGCAGTGCCCCGCTGACGGCCCACCGGTTCCCTACCTGCAGTGCACTATGATGGGCCCCGTGTCTGGAATGCTTCGCTGGGCCCGGTTCACTTGGTCCAGAAAGCTCAGAACCCCTCCTGGCTCATTGGGCACCCCGTGGTCCGGCCAGCTAAAATACTGATAGTGCTTCACCAGTCTCGGGCGCTCATCCTGCGGGGAGCAGAGACCCACCACCGAGTCAGAAACCCCCTCCTACCAGGAGGCTTCTCCTTCCTTTCTTTTTATCAAAGCAGGGTCAAAGTGGCCCAGAACTTAAGCAGTGGGACCATTAAGTTAAAAAAAAAAAAAAAAAAAAGAAACAAACCCAAACAGAAAAGCCACAGCTCCCTCCCAGGGGGTTCCAGCACCAGCCCGCTCCCAGGACAGTGGGCAGACAGCGGCAGAGGACTCACCCTGTCAGTCCGCAAGATCTCCAGCTCCCGAAGGTAGTAGCCCTGGGCCTCCCGCTCGCTCACGTTTCGCACGCAGATGCACCCGTATTCCTTGCTGCAACCCTTGTCTGGCCAGTAACGGAAGCATTTGTTCTGCAGCAACATCGGAGAGCTGCTCATTAGTCGAGACAGGGAGCTGGAGGCTCCTGAACCCCCTGCTCAGGGATGCTGCTGCCTTCGAAGGGTGCGCGGCCCCATTGTAGAGGTTTAAAGGAGAGCCATACACACAGAGCATTTCCTTTCAACTGGGGATGTCCCAGGAAGGGCCATTCCTACGTGATCCCTAGGGGAACAGTCCTCCTCAGCTAGCCCCAGCCTCAGGTGGGCATTGCTTTGCCAAGGACACGCAGCACCTGAGGTCTTGGGCTGGTCTTTGCCTAACTGCCGAGCCGAATCTCCATCCCAAGGGGCTCCATAGTCTGCCTATACCCCTCCCGTCCTCCAGCCCACCCCCTCTTTGCCATGGTGACTTTGCCAGTACAAAAGGCGGCGTGCGAGTAGGGCGATCTCCATCTCGTCTCTGCCCTCGGCCGCCGCAAGCACAGCCTCCCCCTCGTTCCTCGGCAAAACTGCTAGTGCCAAGCATAATTAGCTCCTCTCTTTACGAGGGAAGGCTGCGCTGGTAAATGGCTCTGCATAGAATTTCACTGTATTCCTTGGTCCCTACCAACCCACTCTTAGCAAAACACATACAGGTGGTGCACAGACAGGTCGTATAATGACTTTTGTCCCTCTCAGACCTTGCAACACCCCCCCCACACACACTTTCCAGCTTGCTGTAACGAGCACGATGCTTTATCTCTCTCTCTCTGCCACCTGCAGACCCCCAGAGCCTTGACGCAAGTCATGTGAGGGACCCGCCATTAATATTTATGGGGCGGCGCAGAGCGAAGTGGGATGTTTCTTTCATGAAGAAGAGCTAAAGCAACTTTACAAGACAGAGGAAACGAAAGCTGGCCAGAGACAACGTCACTAAACACTATTAGTACTAGCAGCAGGCAACTTTCAGGCTTGGGGACAGCACCCTACAAGTGCTCACCCTGCCCCGCTCCACCTCCTTGGTTGTCATGACAATGACGTGACTGTTCTCTTGGTACACCATGGCCCAGAAGTCATTCACTGTTGTCTGCAGGCAGCCCTGGGTGGCTATATAGATCTTGCAGTGCTCCGAGTTCCTTCCGTCTTCAGGGATGCTCTGAGAAGCAAAGGAGAGAAGGGGGGAAAAAGAGCCAACGATGCTGGAGTGAGGAACTGAGAGTTGCTTTAGCGCACCTTTAGCAGCAAAGTCGGCACAACTTGCCACGTGGGATTTCCGAGCTAGCTGACTTTCCTCTACTCATCAGACCTGCGGACACGAACCATTCTCATCACCGCCTTCAACAGAGCTGCCAGCAAAACGGTCTGCCTGCCTCGAGGAACCTCTGTGCTGCCGTAACGCGCATTACTGCGCAACGGAGTCTTGCCAGCAGGCAGCTGCTGAGGTTGCAGGTGGATGTGGCTGGAATGAAGCCACCTCGAAGGTTTCCCAAAGGCTGGTGCTTAAGTGCCA
Organism: Ibidorhyncha struthersii; assembly: GCA_013398815.1. Taxonomy (NCBI): domain Eukaryota; kingdom Metazoa; phylum Chordata; class Aves; order Charadriiformes; family Charadriidae; genus Ibidorhyncha; species Ibidorhyncha struthersii. Next base: position 720,542 of record VZSZ01006386.1, read on the forward strand.
GAGCAGCTTTGCTGGAAATACAGCTCCAAGCAGCTCTTAGCTTACAGAGGGCAATTATAACTTGATCTCAGAGATAATGTTCAATGACAGGGAGTCTGCGTCAGTCCCCTAGGACCTCCTGAACAGGTAAGGAAAGGAGGGGACTCAGACAAACTCTTAGGAAGGGGCAAATAGGACACGGTAGAATGATGAGATCCCTTGGGATACAGTAGAAAAATACAGCGTTTGGCCTGGACTCTGTGAAAGATACTGGTCCTGACACGGCATTCCCTCAAGAATCCCAGAATGGTCAGGGTTGGAAGGGCCCTCTGGAGATTATCTAGTCCAACACCCCTGCCAGAGCAGGATCACCTCCAGCAGTGGCACAGGACGGCGTCCAGGCGGGTTTGGAATGTCTCCGGAGTGGGAGACTCCCCCACCTCTCTGGGCAGCCTGACATACAGGCTTACACCACTTACGCACTGGGCTGAAGACAGCCCCCACGTGGTGTCTTCCCTTTCCCAAGTACCTTGATATAGTTGGCATTGATGTAGTCTGACCCAGGCACGCTCACATCTACATCTTGGAGTGCCACCCGCGTGGTATCAACTGAAGGAGAAGAGAGTCCAGAATGAACACAGGAGTGGTCGCACAGGAGCAGAGATGGGCTCTGCTGCAGGGCAGCCACAGTGGCTCCCAGCAAGGGCTCCCCCAAGGCTCCTACCATGAAATCACACGGGTAACTACCGCAAAAAAGGGTGTAAAATGCTCTCCTAATGCCACCCAGCAGTAGTCCACACTACCTGGCTCCCAGCTGTGTTGCCAGTCTAGTAACTTGGATGGACATTAGTGACACGCAGTGTTGCAGAACAACCTGAGCTCAAGTTTTCCCGTATTTCCTTTGGAGGAATGGAGGTATGAAGCTCTGGCTCCATACGACTTTTGAACTACACTTGAGCTCTGAAGCATATTTGGACACACAGCACTAAGAGAGGAGAGCAATTTATCAGCTTCTCATGCAAAAGGGACGGATCTGGTTAGAAAAGGGGATGGAGAACGCCGTGAACTAACCGGACCGCTCCACTAGGACAGTGTACGCCTCTTTCCAACCCTGCTATGATCAGAAAGGGTTAACTAGTCCCAGAGAAGGCTGCAGAAATGACAGTGAAAAAACACCAAACCAGTATCCAGTGCCTCCTTACAGGGCAGGATGTTCTTGTAGCGATTCTTAGCCTTGTTCTCTGGTCGCTGTCCCTCCTTCCTGGGGTAGAGGAGCTTGCACTCTTGCTGCTGCAGCATCTGTGGGGCAGGGTACAAAAGAACAAACTGTTCTGGGCAGCCAAGGGGAGTGAGAGGCAAAGGAAGGGCTCTTTCGACGAGCTGCTTGGCTTCCTAACGCTGAGGAGAGCAGAGGGAGTGCTGGCAGGAAGGGAAAGGGAGCCAAGAAGCAGCTTGATGAGAGTGCTAATGCGGGGGGAGAAGGCACAAATCCCTACAGGGAACAAAAGGCACGCAGATCCAGGATGAGGAAGGAGAAACTGCCTTGGACATGAAGAAAAAGCAATGCAAAAAAGGACCAGGACGTAACTCAGTTGAACATGGAAAACAGGGGAAGGAGAAACAGTGTTGAAAAGAAGTTGTCAGTGCTGGAAAACCACGACGCTTCCGTGCAAGTACGGTATTCTTCACCCACAGGCACAAGGGGACAAAGCACAGGAGCGTCTTCGTACCTCAAACTCTTCCCAGAACCCTTGCTTGGCCTTCTCACTGTGATCTGCCATTTTGTTCAGCTCCTTCACTCTGTTTTCAATGTTAGCTGCATTGATGCGCGTGGCATTGAATGGCTGAAAGACAGACGAAGACACAATAGAAATCACTTTCAACAACAGAAAGATAACTTTCCCCTTGAAAAAAAACAGTTCCTGAATCCCTGGGGGCACTGACAGGAGCTGTGAGGCCACATGAGTGTGGGGCCAAGGACCTCCCTGGCAAGTGTGACACTGGACAAGCACGACAAGGAGCCAGCGGGGTGTTCTGGGGGCAGGGAGTTCCCAAAGAGCATGGGCAGCTCTGTGGACTCCACCGGGAGTTTGGGCAAGCCCAGAACCAACAAATGTGTGCTACTACCTGCTTCAGATGAACCACAGCTCCAGATTTCTCCACCATGGGGTTTTTCTTATAGTGCTCCACCAGGTCTGTGAGCGTGTCAAACCTCTCTCCTCCCCCCACGTCGTACTTCCCATCCGGCTGCAGGAGAGAACGACAAAGCCACGGCGAGACTCGAGCGCGCAGCTCCCAGCTGGGTCACCCACCCCCGGTGGGGTGAGTGGGGACAGCACCTTTCCCACCTGGTAGTGGATCATCACGTGGGTCACGTGTGGTTTTCGGTCCCCAGTCTCCATCTTATCCTCGTTTGTCAGCACCGACAACACAAAGTCTCCTGGTTTGCTCTGGCTCTCTCGTACCAGAAAGCTGCCTGGTTTCCCCTTCTCTGTCAGAAGCTTCTCTGCCTCCTTGCCTGTGAGGTGCCCATGGTACCACCTGGGGAGCAGCAACGGAGAGCAGGGTCAGCTCAGAAACGCACAGAGCATCGCTTTTAAACGGGAGCTACGCTCACTGCTGGGGATGGTGTCCACAGGAAACTCGTTTCTAGTCCCAGTCCGACTGCTCTCCTCACTGGCATGACACCGGCTTGAGTTATTTTAGAAACAGTCCCCAGTGACTTTCCTCCAACATTTTGCAATGTCACATCAATACCTTAGCCTGAGGCTGGAAGTGTCAGGACTTTGCTCGACCCTCCAGCCAAATGCAAAATAGCATCAATATATTAAACTGCCATGTGATGCAGGACAAGCACTGTCAGCCAGGGACAGGGCTCTGATGACGCTGTAAGAAACACGATTCTGGCAGTTGTTACTTGAAGGTGGCTACGTTTTCCTTTATTTTTTAATATGGAAGAAAAAGAATGCTTGGAATCAGCAGGCTGTAGTCAGACAGTATCAGACACAGAGTACGGAGGACACTGACCGGGAATAAGATGCTTTCGCACAGTTGGGGAAGGATTTTCAGAAGGGTCCTCCTTACTCCTGCTCCCCTCCCAGGTCCCTAACCTCGGCTCAGGGAGAACACGCTCGCCTGGAGTGGCAAAACCAGATTTCCCCACTGTTGCCCAGGAGGCTTCTCCCCCTCCAGCCCTGCCCGCAGCCACGTCTCCGGCCAGCGGCGATTACAACGCGCAGAGGTTTGTGCTTGGCTCTTCCCAAACCTCACTGTGTGGGCATTGAGTTGCTCCACCGCTCTGTCTGTGTACTTCTTGCATGCACGTGCCCCTGTTTCTCCAATCTAATCTCTCATAATCCTTTCTCTTGGTCTGCTGACATACTTACACTGCAGCCCCAGTGAGATGCAGCCTACCTTTGAGCCGGCCTCGGGGTTAAGCCCACAATAACCCGCCCGTTCCTGGCCATGCCCTCCGCTCCCCAGAGGGCAGCACGGTTGCGCTGGCTCCGTGCTCTGGCCGGGCAGCTTGTCCCACCTACCCGCACAGCAGCTACCTGGGGCAGGAATGTCTCACGGGCTAGTGCTCTGCTACAGCCTTCCGTAGACACAAATAAGTTTGGAGTGAAGCGGAGTTGTCAGGTTTTTGTTTTGTTTGGTTTGGTTTTTTTTTGGCCTGGGAGCCTTCAATCCCCACACTCCATCAACAGTCAGCAGCGGCTCTGGGCAGATGCCACAGGTCCCACTTTGAAGACGCTGGCTCCGGGCCTACCAGCCCAGCTGCCAGGAATTCAAAGAGGCTCAAAATAACCTTCCGGGGCGATGCAATGGCATCACGTCACGTCTCAGCAACTTTCTCCCAGAGGACGACGTTTACAGAGCAGCAGTCAGTGATGCTGGGCCTTTCGCGACCCGACTCAAGCTGTTTCAAGCCTGGCTGGGAAGACCTCTGAAGAGCAAGACTCCTTCCCGCAGGCTTGAGAAGGCGTGAGGATGACGGGGCTGCACAAGCCATGCTGCTGCAGAGGACAGAATGAGCCACCGCTGGTGAAGAACCTCAGCTCCTGCTTGCAGCACTGCTGCTATTCAGGCCCAGGTCTTGGAAACATTGCTACCCTGACGCATCCTGCTATTTTCTGACACCATCATCATCTCGTATCTTTAGAGGACTTGGACCATTTTCCCCTCCCTTCCCCCTGATGCCACCAGATGTGTGGTCTGGAGCAGAAATCTTTATGGAGCGTCCTTGCCAAGCCAGACTTTCCTTGGCGGGAGAAGAGGGGGAAACCCAGCTGAAGGGGGTTTCCACTTTTCCAGAGCTTCTGCTAACGTGAGTGGCTGCCCGGCTGCTTTTCACCCTGTGATCCGGAAGGAGCAAAGAAACCTCCCTAGTAACAAGGGAGCACATGAGCTGGAGGGACTTCCCGGGGCCTCGGCTCGGCAGGCTCCACTGACGGCGTGGAGGGGAGCGCCTCCGCTCCATTTCAGGAACTGAGACCAGTCACAGCCTCCGCGTACCCCGGCTGCTAAAGTTAGAGTACTTAGGAGCCCGCGTTCGCATCGCCAGCCGCCTGACCAGGCGTTCCCCTTCCCAACCCACCATGTCAGCCGCTGCATATGACACCGGGGAAACTGAGGGGGAGGGAAAGGAAAAAAGAGGTCACTGGAGCGTCACAGATAACAAGACCTTCACAAGAAGGTCGCTCATCAGCTGGTGGAAACATCCTGAAGTAGCCCAAGGCAAGGCGCTCCTCACAGCAAGCCAGCCAGCCTGCGACAGGCGGAGAGAGTTGGGGGGGTTCAGCCCGGAGAAGAGAAGGCTCCGGGGAGAACTTATTGCCGCCTTCCAGTGCCTACAGGGGCTCCAGGAGAGCTGGGGAGGGACTTTTTACAAGGGCATGGAGTGATAGGATGAGGGGGAATGGCTTTAAACTGGAAGAGGGGAGATTGAGATGAGATATCAGGAAGGAACTCTTTGCTGTGAGGGCGGTGAGCCCCTGGCGCATGTTGCCCCGAGAAGCTGTGGCTGCCCCATCCCTGGAGGTGTTCCAGGCCAGGTTGGACGGGGCTTGGAGCACCCTGGGCTGGGGGGAGGTGTCCCTGTCCGGGGCAGGGGGGTGGCACTGGATGGTCTTCAAGGTCTCTTCCAACCCAAACCATTCTATGACCCCCATCCCTGCGAGACAACAGTGTGTTCCTACCAGGATGAATGGCAGTTACAGGCTGAGACGGGACGGAGACAGACTTTTTACAGGGCATTTCTACCCAGCGTTCTGCAGGCAGACACAAGTAACTTAAATGGTTTTTGTTTCTTTCAGAAGCAAAGCTGCGTGCCTCCTAGGATACACCTGCAGGACCCTTTGCAGACGGACTCACACTGCTCATGTTCCCCGTCACCTACAAGCCAGAGAAAGCTTATCAGCATAAGCAAGTGTCAGCTTCTGGGCCTTGCTACTGTTATCTAGCCAGCTTCTGCACGCAGAGCTGCTAAGGAACCCTATCCCGCAGATGTGCAGCTTTTGGGTCAGGAAAGCTAAATCCCACCCAAACACACTCTGTTTCAGGCTCCTTTCCAAACCCGGGCCAGGTGCAGCCATAGAATCACAGAATCTCCTAGACTGGAAAATACCTGGAAGATCGTCTAGTCCAATCATTAACCTAACACTGCCAAGCCCACCACTAAACCATGTCCCTGAGCACCATATCTACGTGACCCTTAAATACCTCCAGGGACGGGGAGGTAGGGTCTGAGCTCAGTTGGGAAGACAGCATCACCACCACCGGGAGAGGCTACGGAGAGCGTGGCTTACCTCTCCGAGGTGGGGTCCTGGCAGTTGAGCGGGTACTTCAGCTCGATGACATTGCTGTTCTTCTCCCGCAGCAGCCCCTGCTGCTCGGTGTAGTACTGCACCAGCTCCGCAAGGGTGGCGAACTTCTCGCCTCCGTACAAGTCATAGTAATCCCCCGTGTTCTGGATCTTAATGTGTGTCACCTCATCGTTTCTTCTGAGGAAGGAAGGCAAACAAGACTGTAAGAGAGAGTGGAAACCCAGCACTGGCTTTCAGGGTCCACCTGAACACCACCTCTACCTCTTTAAGCTGCACCCCGCGCCCTCCGTTCACCCGCTCGTGCTGGCCACGCTTCGACAGGAGGGGAAGGGATGGATGCTCCTTGGCCGCAGTTACTCAGCCAAGCGCCGACTCTGCACCTCGCAAGCTCCCAGCCCGCTCTGCTTCCCAGACAACCCAACAAGGAGGCGAATAACTCCTCCTCTGCCATCCCTTCCACCTCCTACGCTACACCCACCCTCTCGGCTGGGTGAGGCTCTGACCTCACTCTGGGTTACAGTGAAGAGTTTTCCATGCACCGGGGTACTCGCTAGCATCTAGTTTGTTTTTTTTTTTTTTTTTTTAAGAAACAAACAACAAACAAACAGGAAAACAAATCACCCAAACCAACATATCGCCTGGGATTTGCAAACCCTATAAACTGTCCTGAAAGGGTTAATGATTCCCACTCTCCAGTGGTGCCCTCAAGGCTCAAGGGGAATAGACTGGGTGCCTTTATCAGCCCCCTCACCCCAGCAAAGCCCACCCTCCTTCCTCAGAAGCTCACGCTCACCTCTGAGATGAAGGTTAATTGCATTTTAAATGCACTTAGCAGCAGCCCCCCCGAGCCAGGGGGACGTGGCTGGAAGACTGCTGGTTGCTAGACGAGCTGGGTCAGAGAAAGATTCATAAATCTGGGCAAATTTCTCGTTCTTTACCCGTGCTGAGCTGCTCCCAGCCTCTCTCAATTTGTTGCCAAAGCAACCGTGACAGCGAGATGCAGGAGACGCAAGGTGGTATAAGCAAGCGGACCAGGTCAGACAGAAAAGCCGTCTCACGGAGTGGGGAATTAGAAAAGCTACAGGGGTTCATGCACGAGGTTAAACAGAAGGAAGAGCTGGACCGTGGCGGGGGCTCTGGGGCTCTCAGTAGTGGTACTGTCCCCACTGCTGCTTTCTGCAGCAGGGAACAGCCCCCGTAGCAATGCAGTGAAGGACCAGATCACAGAATGGTTTGGGTTGGAAGGGATCTTACAGGTCATCCAGTGCCACCCCCCTGCCCGGGGCAGGGACACCTCCCCCCAGCCCAGGGTGCTCCCAGCCCCGTCCAACCTGGCCTTGGACACCTCCAGGGATGGGGCAGCCACAGCTTCTCGGGGCACCCTGCGCCAGGGGCTCACCGCCCTCACAGGAAAGAAGTTCTTCCTAATTTCTAACCTAAATCTTCCCTCTTTCAGTTTAAAGCCATTCCCCCTCGTCCTATGGCTCCACTCCCTGATGAGGAGTCCCTCCTCAGCTCTCCCGGAGCCCCTTTAGGGACTGAAAGGCTGCAATAAGGTCTCCCCAGAGCCTTCTCTTCTCCAGGGTGAACAACAATATATCTAAACAAGATATCTGGATGGTATTGCATATCTAACCCCGGCTCCACAAAATCATCTCCTGTTTAGTTTTCCTGGGCTGTAGGTACTGTCTGCCTCAGGGTCTGGACCCTACCTCTGGATTTCAGACCCTACCTCTGGATTTCAGAGAGATGTTAAGACCTGGCCCTCAAATGCAAGCGGTGGCAAAAGGCTGAGTCTGCCTTCGGGGATCCTGGCGCAGCCGCAGGAGCCCAGCCCGGCCGTGCCCGCCGGATGCGCGCACCAGGCTGTGAGCGAACCTCAGCTCACCGCACGTGTCACTCGCTGAGGTTCCCGGTATCACGTTAAGTCTGCACAGGGTTTACAGTGGTGCCATTTTAGTTAGATCCCTTTGTGCAAATTCCTCCAGCCTAGACAAGCGCTTCGAGCAGCACCAACGTGGCCAAATTCTCTGGCAGAGAGGATCCAGCTGCTTTTCCATCCTGCGTCGGACAGGCCGGATGGACACCTGGCTCCCCGGGTAAGGTGAGGAATAATCTCCTCCCTGGTACCTCCTCTTGAACACTACATCGAACTATGCACTCCAAGGTCTAATGAGAGTCCACCTGGGAGGACTCTGCTGGCTTTACAACAGCTCCCTTTCCCAAAAAGCCTGACAGCAGAGGACATGAAACTCTGTGAGCCCGGGACTGCGTATCTGCCGGACTGTGGGATGACTGGGAAGGGCACACAGAGCACCGTGAGAAGTACAGCAGCATCTCACAGGGACGGGGTGGTCCCCACCACCCCTGGGTGGCGCTCAGGCTGCCCAGAGGGGTGGCTGCCTTCAACTACTGCCGTGGATTTTGCTATTTCCACATATCTCGGGGATTTTAACAGCCACAGCTTTTGGCATGCGAGGGCCTTGTCGCATGCACAATTAGATTAAATGCTGACTGTCCAACGAGCTGTGCGAGGGTACACAGCAGCAGCTCGGCAACAAGACGAGGCGAGGCTGGAACTCGGCAATGAGATCTCTGTGTCCTGAGCCTTGAAGAGCCCACAGAGATGTTAAGGGCAGTGTGCCAGCACAGCCACTGTGTGCCCCTCCTCCAGACCTGCCTTCATTAGAGGCATGACTTACGGTTAGACGGCAACACTCTTAGCCACATTCAAGCCACAGTCATCACAGGTCATGGGGTTCTCCCTAGAACACTGCCCTGACGGATGGCCGTATTCCCAATTACTCCATCCCAGTTGCTAAAGAGGACTTTGTCAACTTAGAATGGGCAATTCCAGTCTGTGCCCACACAGCCCTTCTTGGATGCTTTCTCTGGCGTTGAGGTGATTTCCAGGTGGTGCCAATTCAGTGGCAACAACCGAGTGGGAACACAGCATCCACCGTATTACCCTCATCCCAAACTAAAAGCAGAACAAAACCAGTAGAAGACAGACAAACAGGCCTGAGGCACTAAAATCTCCATCTGGATCCTGAACGGTCATGCTACACCTTGACAGCAAGGTCTTGGAGACAGAACCCAGCCGTCTGTAATATAGGAAACTGGTGAGCGGCACTTAGAGAGACACAGTTAACTCTTCCTGGTGCATCTGGTAAGTATAGTTCTGACCTGGCCTGCCACGCCAACCCCAGCTGTCCTGTGGGCAGAGACTTCAAAGTTTGGCAATATTTGCATCTAGGGTATGCGCAGAACTCACTAGATGGAAACGAAAACTGGCTGTGAAATTCAGATCCCAGCCAGCGCTCCCATGACAAGCCTCCGAGAGCAGCTGGCATGAGAAGTGCTTGGGCCGTTCACGCCAGCAGCTGGACATGAAGAGCCATTGTGCGGCGTGGAAGGCAGCAGACCAAACTGTGGTTTTGCCACTTGGCCTGAGGCTCAAAAGCTCCCTTCTCCCCACAGCTCCATCCCCACACCCCAACCCCATCACAGACCTACAAAGGCTCAGTTCACAGACCTGCTCCCCCACCCCCAAGGCCTTTGAGCACTTCAGGGATGAGAAGCAGAGAGATAATCAGGGTCATTTATCCCATGAGCCCTCAAGGTCATGCTAAACACAAAGGGCATTGATCGATCCCCATTTCCTTCCCATTTTCTTCTCTTGAAGCTTGCGTCACCTCCACAGCTCCAAACTGGGCAGCAGAACTGGACTGTGCAGGAGCAGCATCCATTAAACCGTGCCCTCGACCTGCTGGCTGGCCAAATAAAGCACAAAGGAGATGCCCAAAGTCCTCAGCTGCCCTGTGCCAGAGGGCATGGCTACTTCTGACTAACAGACATGGCTCTCATACCGGGATGCAGCACTGTTTAATAGCAGATGCCAACTTCTTTGGCAGCTTCAGAGTCAGCAGTCAGAAGAGCGAGAGTTGCCTCCATTCCAAGCTTCTTTACGCTATCAGCACAACTCCTTAGTTAGATACCCAGGAGGGTTTGTTGATCCAAAATATTCCAACTTGGGAATCCGTGTCCATACTGCAATGACCACCAGCATAGGCACAGTCTGCTCTTCTTCGCAATAGACCGCCGTCAATAAGAAGAGGAAATGCAAAAACCCACACAGACCCTTTTTTGTCACTGAAGGAAAAAGAACCATTTAAAATGCCAGAAATACCTTCGCTGTTGCATCCCTGAAAGTCTTTTTTGATCATGTGCTTTTCCTGCCTGTGTCAGACAGAGAAAGCCTAGAACTTCACAGCATGCAAATACGTCCCCTCTGACAAGCTGCAAAAAGCGACCCAAAAAACCCCAAAGGTTCTGCATGGAAAAAACAAGACAACTCTCCCACAGGGTTTAGAAACCTCGCTGAATGTTTGCTTTCCATTAAATGAGAGCTTGGGCTCTCGGAGAAAACTCACTTCCCACCAACACAACAGAACCAGCTGACATTTGCACGCAATTTCAGAGGCACAGCCAAGTGAATTCTAGAGAGGAGGTATGGGTTTTAAATTCTTCATACCCGATTCCTGGGAAGAAGCAATTCAGCTGACTGCCTCAGCCCTACTGCTCGCTTCAGGTGTTAGAAGCTCTTGGAAGGTTCATAGAGGAGACCAAGGACATCCAAGTACTCGGTGAACTCACACATTGGCCCTCTTTCCTTGTAGGGCATTTATGTGTTTTGCATTCCTGAAGGTTCCTCCTGTTCCAAAGAGACCCGGCCTTTTGCCCTGGGAAGGGACGTGAAGCACAGACCATTTGCCAACCGGCTGCCAGCAAAAGGAGGCTTTCAACACACTCCTCTGCCTTGCCAAACTTGTACATAGCAGCAAACATGAGCACGGGTAAGCCAAAGGTATCCATCCGTGAGCATTACTTCTCTAACCGAATGATCTGCTTCCAATTAAAATCAAGCCACCCCAGGACAAAAGTAAGACATTGTTGTCAGAGGAGAAGTCGCTTTCTTATAGGAAGAAGGGTCTTGTGATAAAAGCACTTAGCCAAGATTGGATGATCGGATGTTCAGTATCTTCCCAGAGGCTCTCAAGGTGACTCTGGGCCCATCATTTGCTTCCGAGCTATAACATGAAGACAGTGCTTCCCTTAGTCGGCTGGCCTACCTTGGAAGAAGCAGAATCAGGCATACCTCTCTCAGAGTATTTGTGAGCGGTAGGCCTGGATTACAGGGCCTTAATAGGGCTGGTAGGTGCTATTATGATGAGACACAAGGACAACTGTTTTAGAAAAGAGCCTCTTTCAGGTCTCCTTCCATTCTTCTCCAGATCCAGCGTTCTTCCAGTGCTGCAACTGTATTGTCTGCAGGCGGCAACTCAACCAGTGGAACACACCTGTAGTATTGATTTACTCCTTTTCACAGAGTACGTATTCCCTAGGACATAAAGTTCCTTGATTGCATGTCTTAACCTGTACCCAAAGTGTATTTGTACACACCTTTT
>VZSZ01006386.1:731890-743168 GCA_013398815.1 Ibidorhyncha struthersii
GGGGAGGGGGAATGGAGGGAAGAGAATTCCAGTTACATACAGGAATGCTCAGTAGAAGCGTTCATAGGGAAACCGCTCTGGGAGACTGTAGCTCTAACGAGAGTTTGTTCCCCAGAAGCACTTTGTGCTGTGTCCGATGAATGAAGATGGGATCTGTTCCCATAAAACGTGACCCAGTTACCAAATTAACAGGGTCTCTGATGGAACTGTCTTGGCATTTGCATCACTGGTGTGGCCACAGGCCAAGTGCGACTTAGGCAAACTTTCAACATACCTCTTCCTTTTGTTCAAGCTATTTACCCAGACCTGGCCAAATCTGGAAGCAGCTACTCACTTTCTTCAGAAGCGATTCTAAATACTCGGTCTTCTGAAAACACGCTCTGGCAGATCCAGGCAAGCACTGAAGGCTGGAAACACGGGGCATGTCTGTGTGGCCTCCCTTACTTCTCCCCCAACAGCCTTCACTTTCACAGAGGTCTATTTTTTTAAGAATCAGGATTAAAATTTGGAAGGCTCAATATCAAAAGCAAACCCAGTACCAGGTCCTTCTAGGTCCTTACGTGACATAGCATACGAGAAAGGCAAGGAAGCTTTTGTAACAGCCACTCATCAGAACTGCAACATGCAAATAAACTTGACCTGCACTCTCCAAAAATCCCCTAATTAGCGGGCTCTTCTCCCACCATCCAGAAGAACTTCCCCAGCTCTCCTGCGAGCCCAGCTCCAATTTACGGCCCCTTCCAGGCTCAGAAGCTGAGGCATTCCTCCAAACAGTCCCATTCAGTGCAGGTTTTGTGAGCCACTCTAAAGAAAGCACGAAGCGTTGGAGTGCCGTCGTTACCGTTGGCAAACACAAGCGCTCATAACCTGCAGGAGCCGATCCCTGCGATGAGGAACAGCACCCACATCAAGTGACCCACCGCTACAGAGCTGTCCTATGGTCTGGGTGGAGGCAACGCTGAAATCCCTGCGGAGAGCAGTGCCGCAGCAACTGCATGGAACAAAACAAGACCACTCACGTACAGACACAGCAGATACTACTACAGCCTTACTCAAAATGACTCTTCGTCATCATTACACTCCAGCTGAAGTTGCCAGACCGCTTTCCTCCCTGTCGATGCGCTCCATGTATTTGCTGGAGTGCCCAAAGAATAAGAGGAGCCAATAAATCCGAGTGCAGTACCCGGTACTGACGTACCCCCAGCACACCAGACAAAAACTTCACAGAAACGTGGCCCCTCTTGGCACTGCACTACGGCCGGTGCGTCTCATCAAGCTCTTGAACTGGTCTGCAGAGATGTCCCAAGAAGGAGCAGGTTTCAGAAGAGGAAGGGCTGACGAAAGGAGCCAGGTTTGGCCGATTACGAGCTGCCCGCAGTTTGGACTGAGCGCTGAGGATTTTTGAAGTGTTTTTTCTATTATTTTAAGACCAGGACAAACATCATCCATTCATTAACCGTATCACGTCCTCTCCATGTGGCTTGCCTCTTTCTCTTAAGGGCTGAAGAAACAAAGCCCTGTGAAGACCTGTTGCTGTAATGGCAAAGGCTGAAAGAGTGCACAGAGGTAAAGAAATAAAGAAAGGGAAAGCGGACACAGAGTTTCATGGGAACCTTCTCGTAACTTCTGCAATAGCATTTCCTAGCCACTCTTCAGGGACACGTATCTGGATAGACACCAGTACACAGTCACTTGGTGTGTGGTCTGGTCAGCCAAAACTCCACCGTCTGCCTTCTTTTCAACCCACATCCTCTTTGTAATTAAAAGGAGCTGCATTTCCCCTCACTGCCTTTCAAAAACCCTTGAAGAAGCTGAAGGGGGCCTGAAAGACAGAGGAAGACGTTTTGATTGTTTTCCTAAAGGTACTTTCTCCTACCGACACCTCTATTTTAGGTACTTTTTCAAAGGTCTCTCTGCTGTTTCCTTTGAAGACCTTTTATTTCTCAGAAAGGAAAAAATATAGAGACCCGTCCAGTTCAGAGATAAAATAAAATTAAAAAAAGAGCTCTGTCGGGGTACAATTCTAGGTGAGAGAACAACACATTGTTCCGTGACTGTGTGTGTAATGTAACACGGAAAGAGGAAAAAAATCAGAGGAAGAAATCTCCCCAAGTTTTCAGCTTTCAGAGCCCATACAGCTTCTCATTCTACAGTCTATTAGGTGTTGCAGCTCTGATTCCCAAGAACCTTTATGCACGTGTCTTGGGGCCATCATCAGTGGGAAAAGAGCGTATCGCTCAGATGAAGTATAAGCAAAACTGGTCTACCTAACCAGTGACCAAGCAAATTTTCCATACCCGAGACTATAGGACAACCCTTGCCTCAAGTGATGGAGTAGAGACGGGAGGAGCCAGGAAGCAGCAAGGATTTGCACGCAGAAGTTAGCCAACGGAAGAATTCTTTCCTCGTCTTCAAGCCGTGATGCCTCAAAACTCAACACACCGCCTCTAAGCCTGTGTGTCATGTTTAATGTGCTTTCCTGGAAACACGGTGTGTGTCACAGCTTTGGTTTACTCAGAACTGCGAGAGCCGGTCAGACTTTCCACTGAGTTACCATCTGCCAGCGGGCTGTGGTGGTATCGTTCAACACCGTGATATTAAAGCACGCTGTATTGCTCTGCTCTTAACTTGCATCTCATTACTGCGGGGCACCCTTCAGGCATTAAGGGCATTAATTGGCTCGATCTTACGGCCAAACCCGTACTGTTATTAAACACTTACTGCAACACAAGGTCTCCCTGCAGTAGGAAGTGGTCCAAACCCCCTCCGATAATCTGACACTCCCTTCCTCCCCCCCCCACCTCCGCTGTCTGCCACCGAGAAAGCTGAAAGGGGTAAAGAAATAATCGCAATAATAAAACTGCTCTGGGACTCCACAGCCAGCCGTGGCTGTTCCGCGGGAAGCTTTTCTCCACGTGCCACAGCTGGAAGAGGGGAGGCAGCGGACCAGCACAAGCGGAAGGCAACAAACCGCAACGGCAGAAACACACTGGCTGAGGCACCGGGACAGAGCTAAGGGAAGAAAACGATGCAAACTCGCGGAGTGACTCCACAGCAGAAGGCACGAGCGCAGTAGCGCAGGTGTGGGAACCGGCTCTCCCGGCAAAGCAATTAGCGCTGCTGTTTCAGGGTACTGATGCTGCTAGCTGGGTATCTCTCCACATCGGGACACTCTTGCACAGCCATAACCTGCATCTGCTTGCGCATCGCCCGGCTAAGCAGGTGCTGTCAGTGCTTCGCTTTACGATCAGACAACAGCCTGACTCACAAAATTACACTAAAAGAGACACTCAGCTCACACGAAGACAACCCCCTCTGTTTCACACGTATTCGCTCGCTGTCACGGCTTGCTCAAGGCAGCTCTCTGCCACCGAGTTTATTTTCCATCCCAATTAGAAGCATTTCCTGCCTCTCTCATTAGCTCACAGCCGCTTCTGATCGCAAGATTACCGGGGAGCTAGTGAAGTCAGACCCAGACTCTCCCCGCCCAGGCAATGCAGGGGAAAAGATGGACTTTTTTCCCCTTTGGCCGTGTTGCTCCGTAGCGTGAGGAGCTGTGGTGGGTCAGAGCCCTCTGAGAGGCAAAGGGTCGGACTGTCGGGTACGACAACACAAAAGGAAGCATTTAAAAAAATAAGGCAGCTGCAAAGCTTCCCTCTTGCCAAGGTGAGAAATGACGGCGCTTGGCAGAGGGGTGCAGGCTCAAGTCTGGCGACAATTGCGAGGAAGGGAAGAAATAAGGCCAAGAGGGGTTTCATCCGAGTGGTTAAGGCAAGAAGGAGAGGATGCAGTCTCAGCGGCGCCAGTGGCATTGCCACGCTGCTCTGACCCGCCTGCAGCTCCCGCAGCACCCGGCCGGGGGGGGAGAGGGGCTCATCTCCTGTTAGATGAGTTGGGGGTGTTCAGCCTGGAGAAGAGAAGGCTCCAGGGAGACCTTATTGCCGCCTTCCAGTCCCTAAAGGGGCTCCAGGAGAGCTGGGGAGGGATTCTTGATCAGGGAGAGGAGTGATGGGATGAGGGGGAACGGTTTTAAACTGGAAGAGGGGAGATTTAGATTAGAAATTAGGAAGAAATGTTTCCCTGTGAGGGCGGTGAGCCCCTGGCGCAGGTTGCCCCGAGAAGCTGTGGCTGCCCCATCCCTGGAGGTGTTCAAGGCCAGGTTGGACGGGGCTCGGAGCACCCTGGGCTGGGGGGAGGTGTCCCTGCCCCGGGCAGGGGGGTGGCACTGGATGGTCTTCAAGGTCCCTTCCAACCCAAACCATCCTATGTCAGTGCCCGGCCAGGTGGAAACACTCTGTCCATTCTGTCATTTGCGCAAAGTTTCTCTAAACACAGTGTTGGCCAAAGGATTTATAAACTCACTAGAGTTTCCTAAACAAAATGAGGGTTGTTTAAACTAAACAAAAGCCACCACAAAAAAAAGAGATCGGTGTTACAAGTGCCTGGAGAAACATTTGCTGAGCTATTTCCCTGCAAGGCACCAGCTGGACAGTGCTCCTGGAAGGTTCACGCCTTGGACCCACAACCTGCCCCATTTACCTCAGGGACTCATTGGGTCAATGTTACTCTTTGCCTCTTCCCTTTAGTTCACCTTCAGAGCGTTCTACCCAGTGCATCTGCTCCAGCGCATCGTACGGGGGTACTTTCACAGCGACCATCGGCAAAACCGCAGCTTCCCTTTCTGCGATTGCCATGGTCCCACAGAACACAAGAGCACTTTAAAGGTGATGCACATGATGCTGTCTGGGAACACGGCCCCTGTGAGGCTGGTCGGCAAGCTCGTTCTCTTATGGAGGTGCTCCCGGGATGCCTTAAAGACAGAGGAAACAAGTCTCTCCCGAAGGCAGCCACATTAAGTTCCTTTGAAATTGGAGTGAGATGATTCATCCCTGCTGGGATTGAACATGCTCTCCCCAGAAACGTAAGTGGGCTCATTACCTCCTCCTCCGGCTCTGGAAGCACATGCCACAAGCACAGAGCCAACCCTGGCAGGAGCACGTGCAACCCGCAGGGACGAACAAACCCCGGGGCAGGGGGGGGGGAAGTAGCGGGTGGCTTTTAGCACAGCCTCTGCAGCCATGGGGAGAGTTCAGTGACCCTTTAACTTCAAGTGGAACCACAGAGTGGTCATCTCTGTGCAGCGGCCTCTCCCCTTGCACATAGATGAATGGAGCAGGGTGGGCTGGAGAGTTGGAGACCCCTTCCTCCAGCCCCCCGCTCTGCGGCTGCTTACCTGACCGAGAGAGTGAAATCTCCGGGGTTGCTCTTACTGGGTCGAGCCAGAAAGCTGCCATGGACACCCCTGGTCAGGAGCAGCTTCTCTGCCTCAATTCCGCTGATGTTGGGATGGAACCACCTGCGAAAATGCAAACACGAGATGTGACACGGTGGTTAGCCTGAGCCTGCCCTGCCTGCCTTCCCTGCCGCCCGAGGGGCGGACACCATCTGCCTACTCCCATCAGCAGCACACCCGCCTTCCTCCCCACCACCTCGCACTAACAGCTCGCACTCAGAAAAGCCCTCCACTCAGATGTTACCATGGAGAAAGGCTTCTCACACATCCATCAAGAGAGGTCTCTTTTTCCCAAAGGGCTTTTTGTCCTCCTCGCCCTCAGCTCAGGCAAAAGCAAGAGCCCTGCAAGCTTTTTTGTGGCACAGGCAGGAGAATACCTCTCTGGAGGAAACCACTCGCTGAGAAAATAGTTTTGACTTTTCTTTTTCCTTCCAGTGCCTAACGGGGCTCCAGGGGAGCTGGGGAAGGACTTTTTACAAGGGCATGGAGTGATAGGATGAGGGGGAATGGCTTCAAACTGAAAGAAGGCAGATTTAGATTGAGATATCAGGAAGGAATTCTTTCCTGTGCAGGCGGTGAGCCCCCAGCGCAGGTTGCCCCGAGAAGCTGTGGCTGCCCCATCCCTGGAGGTGTTCAAGGCCAGGTTGGACGGGGCTGGGAGCAACCTGGGCTGGGGGGAGGTGTCCCTGCCCGGGGCAGGGGGGTGGCACTGGATGGTCTTCAAGGTCCCTTCCAACCCAAACCATTCTATGATTCTAGCTCCAGGTCTGATCCTGGCCGGCCGCTTCCCACCCAGCACCGACCATCCTCACACCCTCTGAGCTGTCAGGTTACTGGCAAATGAACTGAGCCCAGGAAAAGACCTGCATCCCTGAGGACACTTAAGGCATTTCTAGAAGGGCTTCCTGCCATGCTTCACAAACCAGAAGAAGCTCCAATATCCAGGGCACTAAACCTCTTCTCCCCAGCAAGAACACAAGCCTCAGGCCTTCGGTCTCTCCCACTTAAAGTCTGTTACGAAGAGAGGATGCTCCGAGCTGGAGAGAAGAAAGGCTTTCCTTTGAGACTGTCTCTGGGAAGGAAAGGCACACGCTGGTCTGCGACGCACTGCGACAGCAAGGAGCCCTTATGCTACGAGAGGATTTCTTAAGCGTCAGTGCAAACGCGATGGCACGTTCCAGCATCTCCCCCTTTGCCCAGTCCACAGAAAATAACAAGTCTGCTCCAGCCCCAGCTAAGGCAGCTTTCACTCTTTAACTTGAAGGTGAAGCAGCTGCTTTTCGACTCTTAATTGCAGCTCAAACTGTGGTGCCGCTTTCCCAAGAGCATTCCCAACCGCACGACTGCTGGGTCCAAAGAAAAGTTCTCCGCACGGGACCGGTGCACGGCCGGGGAAGCAGCAGCAAAGGGAACGCTGCTGGAAAGCAACGGCGCAGTCAGCGTCCATGAGTAACAGGACAATAGTAGAAAAGGGAAAGGGAGACAGCTCACCCTAAGGGGAAAATTGATTCATCATATCGTGCGCTACTTTAACATAATCTTTGTGTTTTAAGTGTCATCAAACCATCTCCTGACTTCATTTCTGATGCTATCAGTCTTGATCGAGTTTTCTTGATGGAATCGGAAGAACTGGTGTTTCCCCGATCTTTAATGTGCACTAAATATGCATACAAGACTGATGATTTCCCATGCGGCACCAATTTTACGGCTCAATTTTTCAGAAGCCACTGAAAATCCACTTTCTAAATGCCAGGCTCTTTTGAGTAATCTCACAAGTCAGACAAAGAGCACCCCAAACGGAGAGCCACTCAGTTCTGCAAATGTTGCTCAGTTCTACATCATCCTCCAGCAGACACTTCTGCATGGGACCGCTGCAATATTTTTCATGAGCAAAGAGGAGAAGATGAGCCACACCTCGCACTGTATGCAAACAAAGTGAGCTTATTGAGTGTTTCTGGGCAAAAGAACAGGCTGCACGCCCGAAACTCCCTCCAGAGTAAAGGATGATGTTGTAAGAGTTCCCGCACAGGCGGACAGGTCTGCGGCATCGCTCTGAACCAAACGACTCAAAACTGCAACGCTTAACGTCTTCCAAGCGAAGCGAAATGTGGGTTCTCATACCTGGAAACATTTAGTAAGCGCGGTTCTCGTACGCTGCTCTCCGTGGATCAGCATCGCTAACGCACTGTCCCGCCCCAAAAGAGTTTGCAAGTTTATCTCGATTGTCGCAGAGAAATGCGTTAACATAGCATCTCCCCGAGTGCCTGCGTTAGGAAACGCACCCGAAGACTAAACCTACAAACATAAGCACACACACGCTCATTACAGTGTGTTTGTCTCCGAGATACACACAGAAAAGGTCAAGAAATGCCACCGTCTCCTCCACAATTCGGGATTTCCTCCCTCCCACCACAAGCCAAACAGTTTTGATTAAAGATCCTTGAATTCTGGAGGAGGAGAGGTCTATTAGGGAAGGGCCATGCAAACAGATGGTAAACAGGAATCCCAGCGTTTCCAAGCCTCGTACTCCTGACATCACAGCAGTGACACCCTTTCATAAACCCGCCGTCTGCGGGGCCAGCACTTAACGGTGCCGCACGACTGCTACTGGCACAGGAACGAACGCCTCTAATGGGGCTTAATGGAGCTCAGGGACAACGCAAAGCTGCCAAAGGCCACACATCACGTTTCCACTGAATGCCTAACGGCAATAAAACCAGCACAATATTGCTAGCCAGAACACCTTAGGGAAAAACATCTCCGGTAAAACAGTGGGATGAAAGCTCCCATAGGCACGTACCCGCAGCCGGGAGCACCCGCCGGTTCTGAGAATATCAGTGTGACAGCAGAGTCCCCCCAGGGGCGCATGCTCCTCAAAGGCTGCCCTGAGAGCAGGAACCACGCACCTCCACACCACCCCTCGTCCCCCTGTCACTCCAGGCTCCCATGTAAATACTCGTTGTTCTGGGATGCAGGAGCTCAGCTGGAGCCAGACCTGTGTGACGCTGAGAACAGACAACTTTGCGTAGGTTGTCGGAGTCAGGAAAGAGGGCAGAGGTGCTGGGGCTGTAAATCATCCAGCATCCGAGGCACCGCGCTCCCACGAGGAAGAAGACGACAGGAACGAAAAGACCTTATGTCCGACCGACCTCCAAGTGGAAGGACGGGTGCTTGGGAAGGGAGGACCGTAACCCTCTTCCTTTTCCACCGCAGCAGCTGCTGTCCACAGCTACAAAATCCATTCACATCAGTCCCTTTTCAGCGTCTTTTTCGCAGAGAAATAGTGAGAGGGAAGAGCTGGAGCCACTTACAAACTCTCTGCAAACACTCACGAGTGGGACGGCACTGTGTAACAAGAGGGGAAGGAGTATATTGGGGGCAAATTTGAAGCTCTATTAACTTTGATGTTGTCTTTGTGTCACTGAACAGAAACCTAACCACTAAACACCCTTTCCCTTCATGACTCCCACTGCTTGGACAGGAACCAATTCATACACGTATACACAGACTGCTTGTTATTTAGCTTGCAAGAAGTGCAAACAAAGAGCTGAGGAGAAAACCGCTGCAGCCCTCGCCGACAGAAGAGGGACGAAAGGTGATTTCCAAATTTGGCAGCAAAAAAAAAAAAAAAAAGAAGAAAGGCAGGAAAAAAGAAAAAAAAAAAGGTAAAAAAGCTCTCTGCAAACATAGACATCTCTCCCATGGGGTTCCAGAACAAAGACAACCTCCTTGCCCAGCTCATCTTTGGATGGCTGCGTGTGGATGGGAACGTAGGGCTTGGCACCAGCTCGCACAGGCTGCCTTCTCCAGCCAGGGAAGACACCACAGGCCTGTGACACGAAAAGGGGTATTTTCAAATTCAAGGTCATCTCCATTTGGGAATTCCAGTTCTGCAATGGAGCACTTGCTCCCCGGAGGCTTTTCTGCCTGGATGCTGCAGGAATTTGCAAAAACCATGAGGTTTGTCACAGAGCGCGTCCTCAGCCCCTCCTGCAGCTCAGAGAGCTACCAACGACCGAAACCCCACCTCGCGCCCTCGCCGGGTGTTCTGGCACATCTATTTCCAGGTCTCAGCTCGCTCTCCGTAAACGGGGCAATAAAAAAACGACAGCAAAAACCAGCCAAAACCGAACTTCAGGCTCTTCGGCTCGTGAAAGTTGCCCCATCCTGCTCGCTTGGCGCACACCAAGCCCCTGCCTGCTCTAAAGCTCTCTGCCGCTTCATCCCGGGCGGGAAGGCACAACCACCACGGCCACCGCCTAGCCCGAGGTGCTTTCATCAATACAGCTTGTTTTTCTCCTGGCCTGGAGCACGCCGTACTTGCAGAAAGCATCTTTAGAGCTGTTTTTCATTATGGTTTTTGTAGTACACTTGTTGGTAAGCAAAACCAACCCACAACAGAGCAGACAAGAAGAAAGCCCCAACTCACACATCTCTCACTAAATGGCAATGCTCAAACCTGCCAACAGCCTTCCACAGCCCCACGGACTGCAAGCTCCAGCCGTGCATCGCAGGAGCGAGCAGCACTCCCTGGCGGGTGAACCCTGGGCTCGGAGTCAGACCTTCTGCACTCCCAGGCTGTTTATAAGAAGTTCTGCAATATTCTGAGAAGGGAAGAAGAACAGAGGATCCAAACTAGATTCCCAGCATAGGGGGAAAAACAACAACAGCAACAAAAAAAAGGCATTATTAACATCACATCGTTGTTTCGATGTCAGCAAATGACACGCAATATTGTGCAGTAGGTCATTCAGGCAACCGCACAATTGTTAGCGCTTTTTGCAGAACTGAGTCACCCCTAAAGAATGGCTTTAAATAAGAGCAGGGAATCTAACAACTTTTCATCTCTAGTGCTACAAGTAAATATATGCTGTCTACTTCAGGCAATACTGCTTTCCCGCAGAGAAATGCATTTCCCTTCCATCATTCAACCCATCTAAAACCGAACGTAAATTAAAAAGCCACCTGCAAGTGCCTTTCAGGAACCAAAGCTACACAAAGAAATTTATTAAAATAAACAGAGAGAAAAATGGAGAGACTTGCATGCAGCACGAAGTCCCCAACACAGACTAACAGAAAGATATTGCTTGGGCTGCCGGGAGGGAGAGGGGGTCAGGCCGGGCTGAGTAGTGCACCAGACCAGAAAGGTCCAAGGTAGCCAGGAGAACACCAGAAAGCCCATCATGAGAAACCTGGCACGACGGAGGGTGCCGTGGGGCTGGCAGTCACTGCCCTCAACGCTGCTTTCCCTGCGGGGAGCCCCACAAAACACCATCTCCGACGCTTCACGCCTCACCCTGCATCAGTTCTTCGCCGGCTCTCGCAGCCCAACAGCTGGCCCTTGTCAATTGGTTCTCCCCCAACACCACGATTCTGTTTAATATCTTTATCAACGACCTCAGTAAGTCTGCAGAAGACACCACGTTGGGTGGGAATGTCTCAGAATCACAGAATTGTCTAGTTTGGAATGGATCTTTAAGATCATCAACCAACCATCAACCTAACACTCCCAAAACCACCACTAAACTATGTCCCTACCCATGTTGACCTGCTTGAGGGTAGGAAGGCTCCACAGAGGGATCTGGACAGGATGGATTGATGGGCCGAGACCAATGGTATGAGGTTCAACCAGGTCAAGTGCCGGGTCCTGCACTTGGGTCACACCAACCCCATGCAGCGCTACAGGCTTGGCAAGGAATGGCTGGAAAGCTGCCCAGTGGTGAAGGATCTGGAGGTGTTGGTCGACAGACAGCTGAATATGAGCCAGCAGTGTGCCCGGGTGGCAAAGGAGGCCAACGGCATCCTGGCCTGTATCAGGAATAGTGTAGCCGCTAGGACCAGGGAGGTAATCTTACTCCTGTACCCAGCACTGGTGAGACCCCACCTCAAGTACTGTGTTCAGTTTTGGGTCCCTCACAACAAGAAAGACACTGAGGTGCTGGAGCATGTCCAGAGAAGGGCAACGGAGCTGGTGAGGGGGCTGGG
>VZSZ01006386.1:745598-767809 GCA_013398815.1 Ibidorhyncha struthersii
TTTTGAGGGAGATTTCCTTGGACTGGGACTCAGAGCCCGCTGCCCCTGAGGACAGCAAGGCTCCACGCAGTGTGGTTTGCTCTCTACAGCTTCCCCGTGGTTGGGGAACATCACGCCCACACACTGAGCAAGGCTGCTTGGGCCTCTCGGCTGCCTGGGGTCTTGGCCAGGGTGACAGCAGGAGACCCAGCGCAAACGGCATTATTTAGACAGGCTGGGAGAGTTGGGGGTGTTCAGCCCGGAGAAGGAAGACCTTAGAGCCCCTTCCAGTGCCTAAAGGGGCTCCAGGAGAGCTGGGGAGGGACTTTTTACAAAGGGCATGTAGTGATAGGATGAGGAGGAATGGCTTCAAACTGGAAGAGGGGAGATTTAGATTAGATATTAGGAAGAAATTCTTGGCTGTGAGGGCGGTGAGCCCCCGGCGCAGGTTGCCCCGAGAAGCCGTGGCTGCCCCATCCCTGGAGGTGTTCAAGGCCAGGTTGGACGGGGCTTGGAGCAACCTGGGCTGGGGGGAGGTGTCCCTGCCCGGGGCAGGGGGTGGCACTGGATGGTCTTCAAAGGTCCCTTCCAACCCAAACCATTCTATGACATTCTATGTCAGAGGAATGCTACCTGCTGAAGAGACCAGTATCTGTCACGCTCACCGCTTTCCAAGAGGAATGAAAAAAGCATTCCTCGCTTACATGTTTGGGGCTTTCTGCAGGTATGAGTCAGGGTAGGAAGCAGCTACGGCATTGCAGCTCTCCGCAGAGCAGGAGAAACTTGCTGGTGTGAGCAGGCTGTTCCTCACAGACCACCCGGGGTCAAGCTGAACAGGGAAGCCTGTACTGTGAGAAATCATCAGCCGACCACATGCTGCCAGCAGCTCTTCAGTTTCTAAACCCCCACAGGCTGCAAAAGGAAGAGCAAACCTTCTAGAAACCACTCAGGACCCCATGCAAACCAGAAAGCATCCCCAGTGTCAGCAGTGCTAACTTCAAGTTGATGTATAAAACAGACAGTAAAAGCAAAGCTGCGTTCTCCTCATTGGAAGACACTCAGCGACACCTTATCCAGGCTTTTCTCTGGATCCAACAGGGCTGAAAATTTCCTCCAGATGTTCTGATACTTGCTTGATCAGAGTAGAGACTCAAAGAAAAGTGCTCCGTTCAGCAGCGGGTCCAGCAAGAGCGCAGCACACGGGGATGCTGACACAGACCCGCCTGCGGGATGGCGCTAAGCAAGATGCTAAAACGTTGGCCATCAGCAAAAATCCACAGCAAGATGGCATGGCATTTCCCAGACCTTCTGGGCAGGGGAAAAAAAAAAAAAGGAAGGACTTTCCTAAAGACGGAAATAAGGAATTCCATGTTAGCTGAGGAGAGGTCATACTTGTGCTGTGACATTAAGGCTTAATTTAGGAAACTGTGCATTTACTACACAGCAAGGCTGCTGTTGGTTTCAGGATGTTTCCATACAGAATTATTAGCACTCGCATCTTCAGTGAAAGCTGTTCTACGCAGGCATGGCTGCATATAAAGCATTTCTCAAACCTGACAGAGCCGCAACAGCCTCCTTTGTTGGTTCTAGTCTGGTTCAATTCAAATCCCACCAGAAGGCTCATTATACCAAGCATAGCCTCAAGGGAGCGTACTAAATAAATACACCCTGCAAATCTAGTCAATTCCACACGCAGGTAAATATTTTAATTTTCGTAAAGCAATTAGCATCATGACAGCTAACCCTGCCACTGCACATCATCTAATATCCCCCAAGACTTCTGTAAACAACTTTAAAACAAACAAACAAGAAAAATTCTTTCTACGCCTAGAAATCAGCATATCCATTTGCATAGCGGGTACAGAAGCCCGTGTGGCACTCTCCGGGGTGCAACAGTCACTCCTCTAGAAACCGCCTGCCTTCCTTCCCTGGATGTTTTACAGAGCACTTCCCCTAATGGATCCCACACTCCTGTGAGAACGGTTAACTGCTTTCTCTGAGAAGGTGTACAGCTTATTTTCACCAAGTTCGAGCAGAATCTAGGTGTCCAACATCCTTTGGCTCATCCCAGAGTCCAACTTTTGCCCCAACCAGGTTCTCACGGCTAGCACAAACAGCCCGCTCAAAGCAAACAAAGTGGTTACGGGGAAGGTCTGGCCTCTTTCCGCAAGCAGTGCCGTTGACTCCGCCACTTAATGCCAAGGAACACCACAAGCGATAGCGAAGAGCAGATGGACTGGTGGCTGAGGCCCTCACCCTGAGCACAGGTTGGTGGGATTGATCCCAACACGCAGATTCACAGTTTTCACCCACTTCTCAAATTGTCTCCGAGAGAAGGATGGTGCCTCCAGCCTTCCCGCAGCCTCCCCCGACCACTCGCACGGGCACGGCAGAGTGCCTTCAAGCCGCTCCATCCCCTTTGCCAGCACCTTTTGACACCCAAGGAAAGGCTCCAGTGATTAAAGGGTGGACCAGATGATCCTTGAAGACCCTTCCAACCTGGTATTCTATGATTCTGCGATAAATCTGGGACTGAGGGGCACGGAAGCCCGGGTCGTGCGGCACAACCCGTACTTCACCTGATATCATTGAGGACCCCTGGTTCTTGATGAACCCTTCAATAGAAGTAACGCAGGCTCTCAGAGTAACCGTACAAGAGCAGGTAAGCAGGATAAAACCCTGCTGTGCTTTTGACATGAGTAACCAGCTTCCCCCAGCCCGGAGAATGGCTGAATGGCTGAAAAGAAAGCAATATTAAGCAGCAAAGACGAAAAGGCGTGCTGGGTTGGAAGAGGCCAGAGACCCTTCTCTGCTGCAGAGCAGAAGTCAAGCTCTCACTCCAGCAGGGGCAGACCGGTAGTTTTCGCCGGCATTCCGCAGCTATTCACAGGGTTTTGTAGGCTCCTCGTTTAACCGACTGATGTACCCCACTGGAGAGAGATACCACAAGAAAGAGCAGATGCTGGCAACCCCCTCTGTGTGCAACAGCCAGCCGAGGCTGCGGGCACACGCACGTTTCCCACCACCAGCCCCACCTCCTCGAGAAAGGGCAGGTTTCCACTGACACCCCGTGAAAAGAGCCGGCGTTTTGCTCAGCAGTTTGGGGGTGGTTTTTTTTCTTTTTTTCACCCGTTCAATGTCAAGGCACAGGGCTAGTGAACATGTGTGCGCAGAGGGACTTCCCCGGAGAAAACACAACCAGAACAACGCAGAGCACTGCGTCGGAGCGAAAGCAAGAGGCAAAGCAGTTCGGCAGAGGCTCAGCGATGTGGCAGCAGCAGCACAGACAGCTTTGGGGTGCCGCTTAGCCTAACTGCATGCATTACGCGTGGCCGGGTCCTGCAGAACTCTTCTGCCAGGCTCGGGGCAGAGAAGGTCTCACCCAGGCTCAGCAAAGCAGCGGGAGAGCCAGAGACCCAGAGCCCTGGTCCTGCATACCACAGCCCACGCTGGTAGCCCCCCAGCAAGCCCCAGTGAAGCCCCAGGTGCTGTTTCCAACAGCTACCGACGCTGCCGTTGAGGATGACCAGCGCTGCTCAGTCTTCATGCCTTGCCGCACCGCTGAAACCGCTGTAGGGTGTGCTCGCACCCCCTGGGCGGTTTGGATACTGAGCTCTAACCCCCTCCAGAGAGCCACATCCCCTTCCTAGCACCCGCTGCCTTCTCGGCAGCTTTTCAAGCCAGCTCAATATCCCACATCAGCTCAATGTCCCACATCAGAGCTCGGTATCGAGTCAAGGGCCACCTTTTCCACTTCATTCAGCAGTCTCTGGGCCAGTCCTTCACGAGACCGTCCCCAGCCCGCTGCC
Organism: Ibidorhyncha struthersii; assembly: GCA_013398815.1. Classification (NCBI taxonomy): domain Eukaryota; kingdom Metazoa; phylum Chordata; class Aves; order Charadriiformes; family Charadriidae; genus Ibidorhyncha; species Ibidorhyncha struthersii. Next base: position 749,387 of record VZSZ01006386.1, read on the forward strand.
CTTCTGCAGGATACGCCACGGATGCTTGCGTGGCGTGGGTGTGAAAGAGCCTCGGCTGCAGCAATGGAAACCTCAGCCTACATCTCTGCCCGTTCGATGATGACCTTCACGAAAGGCACAGCAGAGCTGCTCTGAGCTGCAGAGCAGCAGCGTACCTAACGCTCCTCTCTGTCACGTTCAAAGAGGGGTTGTAACTCACCACCCACGGTTTGGTTTGAAACTCGAATACTACAGTCAGAAATGGTTTCATATACAGCTCTTCAGAAGAGGTTCTCCATAAATGTCACTTGCAAGACAGCGCACTGGGCAGAGCGGTTTCCGTCAAAGAAACTGGTTTTAGCTTGAGATTAGCAGTGGCCTCTGACTACACACGTACGATCAGTTTTATGACTTTGACATGTAATTCCAGTTTCAGTCCTGTCCCTGGAGACCTGGAGGAAAGTGGCTGGACAGACCACGGCTGCCATCCTGGGGGAGGGGGTGGCTGTTGCTGAGACAGGAAGAGCAGAATACAGAGACAAAAGCCAGAGACAGCAGTAAAAGCACTCTGGGAGCTCTTTCCTGCAGGTCTTACAAAAATAGGAGCAGGCAACACCCTCCTGGCAGGGAGCTGGTGCAGACAGTTTCCATTTATTGGCTCTGGAGCCTCAGCTGGCATTCATTGTTAATTAATATAAATTCATATCTGCCCTATCTCCCTGACACACGCAAGATTCCGCACTCATCTACTCCCTATGATTCAGTCCCTTTATCTAAATTATTGTAGTCCGTGCTTGCCACTGGCACCTCTTCCTCTTTTCACGCGCTGTCCCATTCATTCACCTTCCGAGCCACCCGCCCCATCTCCCCCACCTCCCAAAAGCAGCGACACATCCATGATCCGTCAGTCTCTTAGCAAAGGGTTTCAAGTGGGTTAGGTGTCTAAAGCAATGATTTCGCCTAAGAAACTAGACAGCTTGTTAAATCTGGCTGACATCAGAACAGAGAGAAATCACTCCGAGGACAAACACCACGAAAAACTCCTGTCACATAAGCAGGAGCCGGTTAAGGCTGCGCATCGGTCCCCCGGCCTGGGATGTATGTGCAGGCAAACGCATCATCCGGAGGGCCTGGCATGTCTCTGTGGTCCCAGACTCTCCGCTTTGCAAAGTCTGCGAGGGTTCGCTCCGCTTCTCTGCTTTAACATGAGACCATTAAAATGAGCGTTTTGACTGATGCTCTTTCCACTTCAGCAAGAGACCCCACTCTTTTCTCGTATCTCACTCATGCGAATCAAAGCACACAGCTACGGTATGCCCTCCTCCATCCCTGGAGCCCATGACTGGCCACTGAACCGCGGAGACGTAGCGGCTACACTACCCAAGACAGTCCAAAGAACCCCCAAAGGACTCAAAGCTGGCAGGCTGACCTAGTCTAGCAGGGACCTTTGTGCTCGGCCACGGCTCCCTCAGCCCGGTCGCCATCCCTGACTGCCCGCTCTGTGAACATCGCTCCGCTCTACGCAGGCCGGAGCGTGAGCACTGGGGGAAAAGAAAACTCTGAGTAGAGTTGACTTCTCTTAAAAGGCTGTGATCTATGCGTCATGGCTTAAGCCCAGCCGGCAACCAGCACCACGCAGCCACTTGCTCACTCGCCCCACGGCGAGATGCGGGAGAGAATCAGAAAAGTAAAAGTGAGGAGAAACATATGGGTTGAATCATAGAATGGTTTGGGTAGGAAGGGACCTCGAAGATCATCCAGTCCCCCCCCTGCCCCGGGCAGGGACACCTCCCCCCAGCCCAGGTTGCTCCCAGCCCCGTCCAACCTGGCCTTGAACACCTCCAGGGATGGGGCAGCCACAGCTTCTCGGGGCACCCTGCGCCAGTGCAAGAGGTAAAGACAGTTCAATAGGTACAGCAAAAGCCACGCACGCCGGCAAACCAAACAAGGAATTCATTCCCCACTCCCCATGGGCAGACCGGTGTTCAGCCATCCCCAGGAAAGCGGGTAATGGTGACCTGGGAAGACAAACACCATCACTCCGAACGTGCCCCCTTCCTTCTTCTTCCCCAGCTCTACACACCGCGCATGATGTCATACGGCACGGAACATCCCTGTGGGCAGTCGGGGTGACCTCTCCTGGCTCAGCTCCTTGTGGAGTAAGGTGTAAGGAGCAGAATAGCCCTTGAGAGCTCAGCAACCACCAAACCCGCCAGTGTGCCCTCACACTATTCCCATCCCAGACTCAAAACACAGCACCGCACCAGCTGCTAGCACGAAAGTCAACCCCATCCCAGCCAAAACCACGACGCTAAGATGAGAAGAGTCAAAACGCAATCACATGGTCGCCTGTTATCTCTCTACGGAAACCTGTTATCTCTCTGTGGAACACTATTAATCAGGTCATCAGCTCAAAAATAGCCATTTCCAGAAGCAAAGCCAGAAGAGTATAAAGAAACTGCAGATGCAGACCTTCCCTTTGTGGGGAATACTGCTCTTCAGTGCTCTGCACGTGACTTTCACTGTGTTAAGGAAGCCTGGGTGAACTTTACAGACAAAGGGTCATGTTCTTACCCTTCTCACTAGATACCCAGCATGACAGCCTTACTACGGGAGGGAATTAAAAAAAATATTTTTATATATATAAAAGATGGCCATATTCATATTTTTCCTTTTGATCCAGACACACACTTGCCGGGCGGGAGGCTGTGACACTGTGACGCAAGGCACCTCTCCTGCGTGCCCTCCTACGGATTCTCCCAGCTCCGCAGAGGCTCTTTGTCCCAACCCACGCACAAGAGCTGAGGAGAGGGACGCCGGCAGCTCGGCCGCCACAGGCACGACAGCCCGTCAGCGCGTCTCTTCTGCACCCACGTTCTGCTGCTCACGGAAAAGCGGGGACGATTCCCTGCCGACAGCTCAGCAAGGGCCTTTGGCACACCGTTTCAGTCACAGACATGTTTCACCAGCATTTCTGGATCCTTCAGCTCTAGTTTTAGAGATGCACCTCACCCTGGCTTCAGACCAGCAGGTCCGACAGGCAGGACACAGCTCACGGGAGATGCTGGTTTCACAGCTACTTGTCCCGCCGATCCTTCCAGCAGCCGAGGTTAGTCCGGGCCATATCCCAGCTGAAGTGGCCGCAGAGAGCTGTGTCCGTCCCCCCTCGCCACCCGCACACCCGTTAATCCAGAGCGTTTGCAGGCGCTGCCTATCGTAGGGACTTCCCCACAGCCCACCCCGCACCGCCAATATGGAAAACCCCTCTCGCCATCGTGTCTTGCGCTCCCCAGATAAAGGTCCCACAGTGACAAGGAAAGGAAGCTGTGGGCAAAATTAAGATCCAGGGCACAAAAAAAAAAACAACCAAACATCATCTTGCAGACACAACGGACGGCGCGCTCCGCAGGACCGGAGCAAGAAGACAGACACCGGGGCACGCGCGTGTGACCTGGCCTTCGGCTGCAGGGCGAAGCTGAGCTGCGTTACCCGCACGGGTGCACAGTGAAGGATGTGAAAGAGACTGGCACCTGCCTGCTGCGATGCTGCCTCCTCCTCGCATCACCTCAGCGAGCAGCTCCTGCGGCCCCCCGGGAGGCTGCGGTAGACGAGGGGCTTGTGCAGACGTAAGAGATTACGCCTGTGTCCTTTTGAAGGTCTGCCATCGCTCACGGTCTGTCGTTTCACAAACACTTGGTCTACCAGCTCTGGTCGAGCAAGAGCTTGTGAAAACTCAAGCACGTGTATAGCTCAAGCTCTTCCCCTCGTTAAAAAAGAGCTCCTGCAACAACATCCTAACGCCCAGCGCGCTCGCCTTCATTCAGGCGGTTAGCAGAAGCAGCGGCCCTGGGTTTCTCTTTGGCCAACTCCTGCAGCCAGGAGAGTCTATCCAAAGGGCGCAGAGGGAGCAGTAGGACACAGCGGTGGTAACAGGGGACATTTACCAGACATCAGAGAAAAGTCCAACTGATCATTCCGCTCCGCTGCGGATCGATGCAAACCGGAGTGTGCCTGTTCAGCTTTACGCATGGGTATTGCGCCCACATTGCCTCGTGGCTCCCATACGCAGCATGCCCAGCTATAGCCACGGAAGGACACTGTCAAACACCGGGCTCCAGCTGGTCTTCTCTCGCCACAGGAAGAGATGCTTCAAGCTAAGAACTGAAGGCAGGAAGGAAGGAGGAGTTGTTAGAGAGCTTGGCCTCCCACCACAACTGCAAACTTACATTTTCACTTCCAAAATAAGATATTACATGCTCTTGCTTGGATGCAAGAGTTCCTTCTTTACAGCATCACACAGTTACCTTCCCCACAAGGGGATCCCCGCTGATTTACATGTGTAACAGACCCATGTCAGAGCACTCTGAGGACAGAGTCACATCAGAAAGAAGACTGTAGAAACGTTGTCATATGAGCCATAACAGATGAAAAAAAAATTGTAGATATTAGGAAGAAATTGTTGCCTGTGAGGGCGGTGAGCCCCTGGCGCAGGTTGCCCCGAGAAGCTGTGGCTGCCCCATCCCTGGAGGTGTTCAAGGCCAGGTTGGACGGGGCTTGGAGCAACCTGGGCTGGGGGGAGGTGTCCCTGCCCGGGGCAGGGGGGTGGCACTGGATGAGCTTCAAGGTCCCTTCCAACCCAAACCATTCTATGATTCTGTGTAAAAAATCAGCCATTTACAAACTAACTCCTGGCAAACCTCAAAGGTACTATTGTAGACTGGGCTAGTTCGAGGCTCTTCAAGGGAAGAGCGCACCTTGCAAAAAGGTCTCCGGCACGCTGAGTTTCTCTGGGCGCAGGGGAGCCCTCCTAGCATGGGCCACCAACACTGCAAGGCAGCTTTTCTTGCCGAAAGTCTGAAGCATATTGTCAACTTTTCCTCTTGGCCTGAGTGGCACGGTCTCTCCAGTCGCACCTGAAGCCAGACAGCGGAAAGCAGCACAGGGAGTAACCCACAGGGGTTTGACTCCGAAGAGGGAGTAGGTGAAAACAAGCCCCTGTTCTACCTCAGGGTGTTCGGTCAGAATGGACTGCCCTACCATCACATGGCAGTATGGCATTAAACCATATCTCCTGGGCTTCCCCAAAAGAGCTACGCAAAATTCGTAACCCGGCGAAGTATCTCAGCACCTTGGGATACAGCAGACCTGGCATGGTAACGCGTGCCTCTACACGGAAATCTGCCAATGAACTTTCCCGTTCTTGAGCACTGAAATTGGACGTAGTATTTCCACTCGACGTACGTTTGATTTAAACACATGGGCACCTCAAAAGTTGGTTTGACTGCTTAGGAAGTGAACTATGCACACAAATACAGCCCCTCTTTAACTGCCAAGAGTGTGTGTCAGTTACGGGGTACCCACACGCTTTGGGCAGAGAGGTGTTGGGTAAACTTTAACTCAAATTCTACGGCCCTTTCCTCAGAGGATGGTGTTTGATAAAGAGCAAATCCCAAACCTGCCGTCTCTCCCTTTGAATCATTCATACCAGTGAAGGATTCGGCTCTCAGCCTGTCACTAAAGTTTATAGCTGGTAAAATCCAGCTCTGCAGTAGCTGGGGAGGGAAGACCGCAGATTAGCGTCTCTCTCTGTCATCTGCAGAGAAGAACCAACGGGACTTTGAAGAAAAGACCACAAGAGGCTGGAACGGGCATCAGCTGCTACCCTGGGAGATGGCGGGTGTTCCCATGGGCAGCAGAGGACTTCAGGCACCGGGTGCCTTTCCAGACATTCCCAGCCAGGAACTATGGGCACTTGGTCGCTCAGCGAAAGGCGGCTCCAGGAGGAGAGCAAGGCGCAGCAGGCGAGGAACCGTTGGGTTTGGTAATGCTCCCGAGTGACTTACCCGCAGCTGCCGCAGCCTCCACGCTGCCGGCGCAGACCTGGGAGCAAGTGCAGGTCCAACGGGTGCTTTCAGGAGCAAAACCTACCCCTGCCCAGCACCCAGCCGGCACAAGTACAATCGATCTCGCTGCGAGTTTAGAGCCCCAGGGGCAGCAGCTCTCGCTGAGACAGTTTGGGTTTGTTCTCAAAGCAAACATAAAAATCCCTTACAGGATATGCACCGCGTTAACTTCCCCATTCAGATTCTGAATTATTTGCTCGCTCCAGAAATAACATTAACATTCAGCGTGCCAGTTCCTCAACTGCGCTCCGCTTCCAGGCGTGCCCTCGCCGGCGGTCCTGAGGTCCGTACCCTGCCCGGCGGGCTGTGAACCAGCCCCCAGCAGTCTGCAGGGCTTTGGGACCCCCCCTGCAAGCGTGCAGAGCCAGAGCTCGGTGAGCCCGGTGGTGGGCAAGAAGTTGTAGGATATGCTACGACTGAAGCTGAGGACAGGAAGCACAGAGCAAGACCGAAACTGCTGGGAAAAAGACACAAATTTTGCTTTTGTTCTCAGTTTCCAGTGAATGGGAGAGGCAGACCTCGCTGGATCAGGGCACCGTGCATTTCAACACCCAGCTATACTCACCTGCACCCGTGGGAAACTGGCAGCTGGGGCTCTTCCAAGTTGCCCAGAGGATTTACACCCATGTTCTCTTAATTAAAAAAAAAAAAAGTGTAGCTAAGGCGCTCAAGCTGTTTTGAACTCATCAGCCCCAAAGGTGTGCGAGGTTATTATTTTCAGCTGCAGTTTTCAAATTTTCTGAATTAATTCTCTGATCGAACATATTTCAATCAGCCTATGCTCCTCGAAGGATATTCCACTGTTAGGACCACCATAAACACCGAGCGACGCTTGAACCTCAGCCAGAGAAAGCCCTTAGCTACTAGTTTCAGAAGGTCTAATAGCGGGAGAAATGTCTCTTGAACTCCCTCCATTCATGGAAGTTTACTGGCCCATATATTAAAGATGTTTTTGTTCTCAAAAGCAAGTTAAAATTAAATTGCAGGCCCACCTGCCAGGCAGTTGGGGCATTAAAAATACATCTCACCAGGCAGCACCGAAACCGGCCCAGCTGTTGGCTGACTGACAGGCTTCCTCCCGGAGCAGAAAAGTATTTGTTTAGCTGCTTTTCTATGATCCAATGAAGCAGAACGCACCCCAAAAAAAAGACCAGAAACTGAGAAACCAGTCACTTCTGCAACGCGTGAGAGAACAGCGCTGAAATGAGGTTGGTGCAAAAGCCTCGGGATGCTCTTGAGATATAAGGGAATGTAAACCACCAACAGGCTGTAGGCAACTTCCATTGTCTGAATCCCTGCGGAGCGCTGCAGCCCAGCACACACCCTCCGCACGCCCATGGAAGGAAGGAAAGGAAGGAAGGAAAACCCACGGCATGCTCCACGTTACACTCCATGGCAAAGAGCCATAGCCACTTGCACAACGATCCTGTTGCATCTAACAACCTCAAACGCGGCTTCAGACACAGCGCGGTTCCTGCCCTGGATGTGTTTCCAGCAGGCGGGATTGCTCTCTGCACACACGCACTGGCCTGCCATGCCTCCCGGCCGGGCAAAGACACCGCTTCATGCTCCCTCCCCTACTCCCCTTGCCCAGAGAAGAGAAGGCTCCGGGGAGACCTTATTGTGGCTTTCCAGTGCCTAAAGGGGCTCCAGGAGAGCTGGGGAGGAACTTTTTACAAGGGCACGTAGTGATAGGATGAGGGGGAATGGCTTCAAACTGGAAGAGGGGAGATTTAGATTAGATATTAGGAAGAAATTCTTGACTGTGCGGTTGGTGAGCCCCTGGCGCAGGTCGCCCCGAGAAGCTGTGGCTGCCCCATCCCTGGAGGTGTTCAAGGCCAGGTTGGACGGGGCTGGGAGCAACCTGGGCTGGGGGGAGGTGTCCCAGCCCAGGGCAGGGGGGGGACTGGATGATCTTCGAGGTCCCTTCCAACCCAAACCATCCTATGATACTCCAGCAAACCCTTTCTCATACAGCTGCTTTTACAGTTCATGCCCCGTACAACCTCGGCTACTTTACAAACTGCCCTTCTGACTAAATGTTGTCATTTCATGCGGTTTGTAAGGACCTACAAAATTCAGTGAGAGGTGTCCAGCACCTTGAAATTACGATGCTCTAACAAAGGCGAATTAGATACCAGCACCTGAAAGCGTGCTCAGCTACAGCCACGGCGAGGCAAATGAAGAGATAAACGAGTAGCTATTAACATAGCATTGCTAACAAGGTAATACGAGATAAAAATCTAATAACACCACAAAATAAGACACTGCTCACAGCAGGGATAACCTCTGCCAGGCTGCAGTCAGCACCAAAAGCCTCTTTGGTAATCATGTTAACAGTAATCATACTAATCATATAAACGAAACTGCTAACGCACCGTTTCCCAGTGCTGAAGCCAGCACAAGGAGAAAGTTACCATCACCCATGTGCTGCAGAGGCATCTGAAAGGTAATTTCCACTGGAGAATCTTTCACTTGTGCAGCGAATTTGCTAGTCTGTGGCTAACGAGCCCTGTTAATCACTATTCCCACCCTAATAGCGCCCACACCTTCGTAGGTGCTCTCCGACTGTTATTAGCTCACATCCTCCCATAGCACAAGTGGAACCTTTCTGTGCAATCTGAACTACAGAGATGATCTCCGTGCCTTCTCCCCTTTGCTTTGTTCCCACTCAGAAACACCAGCTTTGTTAAAAATAGACGCTAGACACACACAGAGCAGATGTCCTACCTCACCATAACTGGTCAAGGCTCCTGACCCGGCAGAGTACGCAGAGAGATTCGTTAGTCCACAGAAACCACAGGACAGCTCAAAAGGCAGTGAGATTCGTAGGATACGGGAGGTGGGGAGAGCTCGCTCTAGGATGCGGAAGGCAGTTTGCTGCCCGATAGGAACGTTCCAGCCTCCGGCATCCTTCAGGAGGGTTGGCCAAGGTGGTGGAGCCTGGAAAGTTTCAAGCGAAGAAGTGACAGCTGGTTATTTACCAAAAAACAGCCCAGCTTATTCTGGAAGGGAGTGGGGGTGGAGAGAAGAAAAGGAAGTCATCTCGTTCTCTTATCGGTATGAAGCCAGCAGCTGTGAATTGAGTGTTTAGAAGGGGACCGGGGAGGGTAACCACCACACACACGGTACGTGACGACATCTGTCTGTCAGTTTATGGGCAGCCAAAGCTAAAGAAAGAGAAAGAGAAAAGAATGGCTGATGGGCAAAGTTATGTTCCATGGAGCTGCTGTGTCTGAACTGCACTTCCGAGGAAATCTTCCTCCTCCATGCAAAGCGGCAGGAGATATTTCTGCTCCAGGCCTTCCGTGCCGAGCCACGCTGCTGAAACAGCAGTCATGGCCTTCAGCGCCGGGAGGGGAGAGCACCAGCTCAGGGATCCGGGCTCTGCTCCTCTCGGGGACAGGACTGCCACTCTCCTTCGGGAGGAACCTCAGAAGCATCTTTGCACCCTTGCTTGCTTTTTTGGGTTTCCTAATTTCAGCTTAAAAAGCGGTCCCTTCATTTTGCTGCTGACTCGGTTCCTCTGCCCTCCGAAGAGGATTTCGTCACCCATCACTTGTGCACCTTATCTCTCCGCCCTGGGAGCTCCTTGGGGAAACACACTGCCCTGCTCTCCCCGTACCGCCGGGCCCCAGAGGCAACTGCACCTCGGGCAGAAGCGGTTCTACACAGCCCTTCTGAGAGAGCTCTTTCTGGACAGTTGACAGGAGCATGTAGACCACATAGCTGTAAGGCACCCAAGATAGCTATCGGTCTCCTTAGTCAAGCACGGAGAGAAACAGTCACTTCCTGAGGGTGATGCAGAACAGAACCCTTATTCTCTCCCCTGAGCAGACAGGGACACTCATCTCAGCCACCCAACGCAGGTGCCTCAAGTTAGATGGCCCGAGCACCTCAACGTGTCCAGGGCTGGGGTTTAACGTGGAGAGACAGTAAGGTTTACAGGGAGAGAGAACATCTTTTATTAGAGCAGATGTAGGTCACCCCTAAAGGGGGCCCACAGGAGAGCTGGGGAGGGACTTTTTACAAAGGCATGTAGTGATAAGATGAGGGGGAATGGCTTCAAACTGAAAGAGGAGAGACTTAGATTAGATATGAGGAAGAAATTGTTGGCTGTGAGGGCGGTGAGCCCCTGGCGCAGGTTGCCCCGAGAAGCTGTGGCTGCCCCATCCCTGGAGGTGTTCAAGGCCAGGTTGGACGGGGCTGGGAGCACCCTGGGCTGGGGGGAGGTGTCCCTGCCCGGGGCAGGGGGGTGGCACTGGATGGGCTTTAAGATCCCTTCCAACCCAAGCCATTCTGTGATTCTATGATATAACTGGAAAATGCAGACAAGGTTTCAGGCACACAGACCTTTCCTCAGGCCACCCCTGGGCAGAAAGAACTTGTGTTCTCAGTGCCGCAAGAAGCCAAAGGCTGTGGTGACAGAGGACAACTCCACTCTTCCAAACAGAGCCCGAAACCACCACTGATCTCCCTCTCCTGGCTCAGCAAGCTCAGGGAGGAAGACCACAACACCCAGTCCTAGCAAACTGGGGATCCTTACAGCCCTGCGACCACATGCCTGGCCAAGTAGCTCGCTCCTGCCTCGTTCTTTAGCATCCTTGCGTCACCAGCTTCATACAGCAGGAGGAACAAGAACTCAGAAGGCTGTCCTCCCGCGGGCTGGCAAACAACTAAGCATACATCAATCAAGGTATTAAATAGCTGGGGATGCGGCTGCCGCTCCAATCCTGAGTATTTAGTCCATTATCCCACAGACACTTAGCGCAATTATGGTTGCTTTGCGGCTCGCCTTTAATGCGCCAACAGAGCCAGCTGAGGCACAGAGGAGATTAGAGATCAGCAACAGTCCCAACCGCAGAGCAAAGCTGAGCGCGCTGGAAGCCCTGTCTCGCCGCAGCATGCTGGGAAACGCTGGGCAGGACTTGGGGACTGACCCCCCAGGGCCCGGCTGGCCCTGACGAGGGGGAGCGCGGAGGTGAACAGCACAGAGCTTGGTCCGATTTTAGGGTTTTGTCCCTCCCACCCAAGTGGCTCGCAGAGCGAGAGCTGGGCTTCTCCACGCTGCTAAAGGAGGAAGAAGCTCTCGCACTGAAGGATGCTCGCTTCCAAGTCAGTAGGAAAAGCTGACAACCCCAGAGGGAGAATCGGAGCAAGTCAGGGGCGTAATTCCCGCTAATGGAGAAGATCCAGGCAGCCCTCCCGTAGTGCCAAGCTTTCCCGTTTGCTCCCCGGGTGCCTGATGCAGCTGGTGGGAACAGAATAACGCATCCTGCGGGGGCCTCAGCACGCTGCACAGCCTGCGGTTCCTGCCGCGTCTGATTTGATGGTCAAAATGGAGGTGCCCATGATGTCTAAAGCTAAAAGTTTATCAAGAAGCTTCGGCTGGGACATCGCAGAAGGTACCTCGCCTTGACTAGGATGTGAAACAAAACAATGTGTCTTATGAGTTCTTTTGCAGTTCCTGACTTAAACGTAAGATAGTAAAAAAATAAAACTTCTGGACCAAAGTTTAGCCAAGAGAGTAACCCAAACTAACCTTGCCTAATTATAGTGCTAAAATACAGACACCTTTGGGAACAATGAGCATGCTAATCAGGTAACCACCCTAAATGTTTCAAACATGAGCTTAGATGCATGTGTATAGTTAGGAGTGGAAAAATCAATCATTATTAACCAATTATCAGCTGTATTTTATCATTATAAATATTGGGGGGCTTGAAACGTCTGGTGTGCTGGCTGTTGTTAAATGCCCGGCAGCCAATTCTGCAGAACTGGAATAAAAACAAAAATCTTGACTCAGAGGGTTGATTGGCTCTCAGACACTGGGTGAGGAACTTTTATTTAGGGACAACATCCAGTCTAGAGGCAGAGCTTTAATGTTTTCTAGGTGAACTGCCATAAGACGTGTTCAGCCAGAACCTGTCACCCTTACTTTCTCATGCCAGCATTGTAGCACCCACGACAATGCCACCATCCTGAGCGACCTGCACCCAGCAGCCACCAAACGGCCCCCGAAATGAGCAATGTTCCTGCCACAGTTTTCCGTGGATTTGGTGAGATGCCAGCAACCAACTTTTGCTCCATCTCAGAGCGAACGCAGGCAGCATGCACGGCACAGATGTCAGAGAGGAAGGACTGTCAAAAGCCATCTCCAGCAGGTACGCCGATATCCCAGCTTCACACAGCTGGAGCCTGTGAGGAAAAGTGCTACGGAAGGGCCACTATACACAGGGAAAGGGCTACAGGAGAGCATTGGAGATGCTGCCCAGGGAAGCGATAGAATCACCATCCCTAGAGGTATTTAAAAGACGAGTAGACGTGATGCTGAGGGATGTGGTTTAGTGGTGGCAGTGCTAGCTGAGGGTTGGATGGGTGGATCTTAAAGGTCTCTTCCCACCTAGGCGATTCTATGGTTCTACAATTCTACGCTCGCTCTGCCATGAGACGTACAAGCAGAACTACCCGCAGCGGCCAGGCTGACAGCTTCCCAGCTTCCTCCCTTGCCTGCACACAAACCCAAACAAGTTTTCAACCAGAGGGACGGCCCACGGGGCTGATTTTGCACAAGGGCGACTCCTTGCTTGTCCCCCGGACAGAGGCTCCGTCTGTGCTGAGCGTGTGTGTGGTTCTGCTTAGTCAAAGCAGGATCAGCTGAACGGCACAAGGCACCTCTCGCACTGCTGACTGCTCTTGAAATCCACGCTCTATCCATCGCACATCACTGCTGCCGGCTGGAAGCGCTCCGACGGGGAAACTTCATACGCTAGTGAAGGCTTTTAAGCTCCCGTGGACCCTATAGAGGGCCTTAAAGCAGCAGAGAAGCTTAGCGTGGCCGTTCTGCACAAGGCTGTGCTGGCCTTGAGCTCCTAGCACTGCTTTTTCATCCGTTTGCCACTTCCCTGGGTCATTCCCTAAGCCCGGCAATGTTGCTTTGAGTAATACGCCAGTCCTGGATAAGCAATCCTAAACCACGGCTCGTGGCCAACCCCGCACAGTACTCATAGATCCAGGAGGGCTCAGCGGTCTCTTTTTCAGGGATATTTCTGCATCTTTTCTCATACAAACCATTGCTGCGCTAGCAGGAAAAGGAGGACTCTACACAGCAATGAAGCCTCAGAAAAGTCCTTTCTCGTCTGTGGGAAGGGCATTGCTTGGAACTGGCGTGTGAGCTCCCTTCTTACGCCTAGAACGCATACAGAAGACAGATTTTCTACCGAGATTATCCCAACAGCCAAGAGGCAAACTCTTCAGGAGACACTCAACAAAATACCCAAGGAATAAACCCGCATCCTACCTCTCTCTCTGTCATCATTCCAAGGCTGAAAGCAACACTGAAAACCAAGCCATGTTCTGCCAAGGAAGAGCTGAACTGGCGTCTGACAGCCAAGAGCATCAGCGATTTCACAACTAGAACAGGACTTTCCTTTGCTTACTGCCAGCACTTCCCTGCAAACCTGTGCTTTACAATACACACCGGTTTCCTATTTAACACTCATACGCTTTTCCTCTGCTCACGTAGGCAGACAGCACCACCCGCCAGCGGTCGGGCAGCAGAGATGCCAGGGATAACAGCTGCAATGAGGCAGCAAAACGAGGGGGGGGGGAGAGAAAAAAAAAAAGGAGATAATTACACTGTGCGGTGCCTCTGTGGAGCTGTGTCTTCCCTTTCACAATACGTATGTCCTCGTGTATTTAGATATACGGCCCACAGGGCTCTTCTGTCATTATGGCCTTGGAGCTCAGCACTAGAAGCAAACTAACACGGGACTAAAACTTTTGTCTTGTGAAATTCACCAGTGCCCAAACTGTGGTGGCGCCATATGAAGAGACCAACCTTTTATTGCCTTCCTCTGTGAGCAGTGCACACAAGAGCAAAGCCTGCGTGTTGAACACATGCAACTTCCCATGCCTACTGGGAGCTATTATAGAATCATAGAATGGTTTAGGTTGGAAGGGACATCGAAGATCATCCAGTTCCAACCCCCCTGCCATAGGCAGGGACACCTCCCCCCAGCCCAGGGTGCTCCCAGCCCCGTCCAACCTGGCCTTGAACACCTCCAGGGATGGGGCAGCCACAGCTTCTCGGGGCAACCTGTGCCAGGAATTCACTGACCTCATTGTGGAAAAATTTCTTCCTGATATCTCATCTAAATCTCTCCTCTTCCAGCGTAAAACTGTTCCCCTTCATCCCATGGCTCCACTCCCTGATAGGAGTCCCTCCCCAGCTCTCCTGGAGCCCCTTTAGGAACTGGAAGGGGCTCTGAGGTCTCCCCAGAGCCTTCTCTTCTCCAGGCTGACCACCCCCAACTCTCCCAGCCTGTCCTCCCAGCAGAGGGGCTGCAGCCCTCGCAGCATCGTTGTGGCCTCCTCTGGCCCCGCTCCAACAGCTCCATGTCTGTCCTATGTTGGGGGCTCCAGAGCTGGACGCAGTACTCCAGGTGGGGTCTCACCAGAGCAGAGCAGAGGGGCAGAATCCCCTCCCTTATTGCTGGGAACTGCTGCGCAGCCCCTGCTCCCCGCGCTCCCACGCCGCACTCCATTGCTCCCGGGCGGAACAAGCCAACCTGCAGCAAGCCCGTGGGAAGCGCCCAGGCACGACATCCATCGCAGGGCTGGGGGGAGAACGCTGAGCCAGGAGACACCTCTGCTTTCCTCAGAGTCACCCAGACTCGCTGATGTCAAAAGTCTCCTGTCTACTCAGTACTGGAGAAAAATCTCTAATTGGGCCATCAAGACGCTGTGCTTAAATATAACCCCCAGGACACTTATCATTTGAAACCAGATTGCTCGAGCCAGGGCCAGCTGTTTGCATGAGTTCCTGCGCTGCTTCCCTCAAGCTTTTTCCTCTACGCTTTGCTAACGTGCTTCGTTGCTGCAGGAAGGATTCTTCACGGAGTTCAGACTACATCTCAGCCTTCTCACGTACCTGAGAGTATCGTGCCTTCCACTGCTTTTTAGCCATCCCTTCAAGCAGAAACTGGTTCAGTGTTCCCTTCTCCCCCAACACACTTGCCAGAACCCTCTGCCATGAGCGAAGTAAACCCGCAGCAGCTGAGGCAAGAGCCGCCTTCTGGGGTAGATGTTTGTATAAGCCAAAGAGGAGAGAAGAGACGGCTCTCTGCCTTTCTGTTAGACAGAGTCACTGCCCAAACACCCGTGCGTGAAGTACGAGTGACAAGAGGTGGCACACCTGCCCTGGCCGGTGTCACGGCGCCTGCTGCGGGAGCGGGTGGTTTGCAGGATGGCTCGTCACACACGAGGGACCCCATGCAAACAGCCCGCACCGCGACCTGTCCCGAGGCCACCAGCTGCCTGCTTTGAGGCTCTCATCTAAAAACCAGCCTTGGGAAATTCCAGCCCATTTTCGCTTGCGCTAGTCTGAAGACCCTTAATTCTGTGGTTTATGCCCAGCTCGGCTAAACACCAAACTAGAGGTTTAAGGTTTGGAGAAGCCTCTTCAAATCCCAGAGATGTATTGCATCCTTCTTCCAGAGGTCAGGAGGGACACCAAAACCATCATTTCAAGCCAGTCACATGCTTCAAAACTATGCCTTCCTCACTAAATTGCCCTTCTCAAAGTACGCCAGTTCCTCTCATAGCTTTGACCATCGAGATGACAGCACCGAAAGTTTCCACTGCTTTAAAGCTACAGCAGCGACAACTACTGACACCCCCACTGGCCAGCCCTCCCGGAGCGGGACCGAAACTCTGGTCTGAGCCACAGATGACAGCAGGCGGTGGGGTTCCTTCAACTCAGAGGGCAAATAGGCATTGCTATTGCAGCATGTTCTTCCCCTGCACGGGTTGGAATAAGCCCTGACTGAAGACACGCCAGGGAGCGGGAACCGCAATCTGCGCAGCAGGTTACGACCAAAGGGCAGGGAAGAGACTTGCCGTGCACGTGCAGCTGCGCCTACCTTGCCATCTTGCCAAGACAGCCCCCAGGACAACCCCGAGCCCTGCTTTCTAGGGAAAGGCTTGAGAGAAGGAAGTCAATGGTAAGCCTGACAAGGTGCAGGTCCACCAGTTGCCCACAGGGCAGCGGTTACACCTCAGTGCCCAAGGGCAGCCACTGGCCAAAGTGTCAGCCACAGGTGGCTTAAGTTCCTTTGCTCCATCTGGTGGTTAGAAAGCTTTTAAAGCTGTGTAGAGCAAACATCAACTCATAGACTGCTTTAGGTTGGAAGGGACCTTGAAGATCACCCAGTGCCACCCCCCTGCCCCGGGCAGGGACACCTCCCCCCAGCCCAGGTTGCTCCAAGCCCCGTCCAACCTGGCCTGGAACACCTCCAGGGATGGGGCAGCCACAGCTTCTCGGGGCAACATGCGCCAGGGGCTCACCGCCCGCACAGCCAAGAATTTCTTCCTAATTTCTAACCTAAATCTCCCCTCTTCCAGTTTGAAGCCATTCCCCCTCATCCTATCACTCCATGCCCTTGTAAAAAGTCCCCCCCCAGCTCTCCTGGAGCCCTTTTAGGCACTGGAAGGGGCTCTGAGGTCTCCCCGGAGCCTTCTCTTCTCCAGGCTGAACACCCCCAACTCTCCCAGCCTGTCCTCCCAGCAGAGGGGCTGCAGCCTTCCCAGCATCTCTGGGGCCTCCTCTGGACCTGTTCCACCAGGTCCATGTCTTTCCTGTGTTGGGGGCTTCAGACTTGGACACAGTACTCCAGGTGGCGTCTCACCAGAGGAGAGCAGAGGGGCAGAATGCCCTCCCTTGACCTGCTGACCACACTTGTGATGCAGCCCAGGATACGATCGGCCTTCTGGGCTGCGATCGCGCATCGTCAGCTTTCGAGCTCCTCACCAATCAGCACCCCCAGGTCCTTCTCCTCAGGGCTGCTCTCCATCCGTTCTCTGCCCAGCCTGGATTTGTGCTTGGGATTGCCCCGACTGAGGGAGGCTGAGGAGAAGCTTGGGGTGAGCCACGTTGGTAAGCGCAGGGAAGCACTTTGAAAGAGCCAAAGGCTGCTGAACGCTCCTGCGAGGGGATCACCCCCACACCGGCCGAGCAGGCTTGTTGCGAGGATGAGAACCCGATGAGTCAGTCGGGCTCCCACGTGCAAACCACAAGGACGGCCGCTTTCTACAGCAGCAGTCCTCAGGTTGGCACGCCAGAGAAGTGCTTTGCGAGCAAGTGAAGCAGCAGCGGTAGGGCCAGAGGCACCGCGCGGTCCAGCACCCGACGGCAGAGGGAACCATTGGCTCCCACTGTTCACGTTGGATGATGGGAGCAGGTTAACGCATCCAGACCAGGGCTACGGGAAAACAAATGTGCTCCACTCAGCCAGGAGTAAAACGACTTGCCGCTAAGATGACGCCAAGGGCGGAAAAACCCTGACCCGTTCTCCCAAGAGCAGAGGAAAACCAAAACCAGCCCCCAGAGCAACACAGCCAGCCCAGGAGCTTTCACCGCTAACCAGGCCCTTCCTCGTTGAGCAGGTTCCTCTCCAAGTACCACAACGAAATAAATAAATGCATCAGGCAGTAAGGAAGCGAGGCAAGAGGGGAGCCCAGGAGGAGAGGGACCAGAGGGGTGGGCCTTCTGCTACAGCATCTTGGCCTCCCCAGGCTCCCTCCCGCTTGGCACCGGGGCCAGCGGGAGGAGAGGGAGATTCCTGCGGTGTCGCCCCGACCCCGACACACCGCCTTTGCCCACCACGATGCGCCTGAGCCCACAGCATCACGTGCGTTCTCGCCGAGCCCAGAAATCCTCGGCTTTCGGGATTATATAACCCGACGAGCTAATTAAAAGTGAGGAGGTTTATTTTGGAGCCGGGCAGGGTGACAAGACAAAAATACAGCCCATAGCAGGCCCCTGTCCCCTTTGAAGAGTCGCCAAGGCTATTTTTTACCTAGATACATCATGAAGAATTGGAGAGAAAAAAAAATACCACGGCTATATTTAGAATTTAATCAGTGGCAGGGCTTGTTACACTTCTTCGAGAGGAGACTGATGGAAATATTTCAGGAGGGTGGGAGGAAGAGGGGAACAAACAAACAAACACACACACACACCCACCCCAAAAAAAACCAAATCCAGGACAAATATAGCCCTGGCGACTACCTTACATGGTAGGGATGCTGCTCAAGGGGGTGAAGGGGGATTTTTTTGTTGTTGTTGTTTTGAAATTAAATCACTTTCCCACCCTCTTGAAACCCCCAAGGCCCAACAACATGTCCCGAGGGATGGGCTCTCCTCTGCCCATGCCAAGTATTTATTTGTAGTTACCCCAACTCCCGAGGCTGCTCAAGCTGTCCGTTTCCCTCTGTCACATGTGCCCAGCGTGACGGGCCGCGGAGGGGACCGACGAGTTGGCTGGAGGAGCTAACGAAGCCCCAGCCTGTGAGTAACCCCACCGGCACCCCGCCGGCAGCATCCAGCAGGGACCCCCAGCACCACGGCTGCCGAGAACGCTCATTGCTGACCCTCCTGTCGCTGCAAGTGGGTCTTCCCTCAGTTTCATAGTACGGTTTAGGTTGGAAGGGACCTTGAAGATCATCAGGTTCCAACCCCCTGCTAACCTCCCACTAGTTT
>VZSZ01006386.1:788165-806739 GCA_013398815.1 Ibidorhyncha struthersii
GTTGCCAAAAAGCACAGATCGAGGGGCTCCCCCCTCCCTCCCGTCCCACCCCATCCTGCAGTCCTAGTTAACCCCCCCTCTATCTACACCTCGCGATCAAAATACAGCGGTCCATCCCTTTCACAACACAGTCACAGTACTCCCCACCAGGAACCACAATTTATATACAGTAGCCACTTAAAATGTGGTTTTGACACACACACACCCCCGCACACGCACACCCCGCAAAGGCTCCATCGCACAGAGGGCGCAGCCCCCCATGAAATATTTAACCCACTGGATTTTTAGAGGAATGTCAATAGATTAGGCATAGACTGAGGGGAGGGGGGGATAGATTTCTTTTAATTAAAAAAAAAAAGGAAGAAAGCAAAAAGAAAGCTGAGTGGTTTTACGCTCCGTTTTTCCCCTGTGTTACGTCTGCATTCAGAACTCACCCCGAGCAAAGTAAACTTGACTTTTCATGGCTCAAAATTTAGTGCCAAGAGACAACGTTTCTAAAGGGTGCACTACTCTGTAAAGGTACGCGGCAAGGCGTGCTAGAAATTTATGGTAAAACTGCAAAATGATGGCACCCTGGCTATTAATTAACACTTGATAGCTGGCAGGAGCCCTCAGATTAATTCCGGACGCTCCACAAAGCCGGTTTTACACAGAGCGATGCCGACTGCCATCTCAGGGTGGGAAAGGGACACAGTTGTGTCCCAGAGGTAGAAAGGGACATAGATGCTACACAGCATGAGTAGATTCTTCCCATGGAGAAGGAAGCTGGATGGAGCGGGTCGTTTTCTTTCATAGCTGCAATGCGTTTGCTCTTCTGCTCACAGGAGATTCAGTGGGTTTTGGGTGCTGGCTGACAGGCGCTCACAACCACACGTACAATCATTCAGAAACACACGTACTGGTTTTGTAACTGGCACCACAGTATTTGCTTTCAAGATTTGCATGGAGGAAGAAAATACTTTAAAAAAAACCAAATAAACCTCCTCCCAAACGCTACTGCCTCACGCCCCATTCCCGTTTCAGCCACTGCTGCTGGGCTGGCGGTATCCAGAGGAGCTTTGATCATGGCGTGGAAGACCCTGCATTGCACTGGGCGTTGCAAAATACTGGGAATCGAAGGTAAAACTCCAATTACTCGTCATGGGAGAGGCTCTACTACCAGCTCTAGAGATTCACGTGCTGGCCAGCTGCAAGCATCCTCATGGTAGATAGAGGGCAAGGCATGCCCGGAGGCTGCGATTGCACGTGGGTCATGGAAGGACACATCCAATGGATTTGTTTTAAAATGAAGAGGGACCCAGTCCCTGTGCCCTCACAGCCCGTTTGGCAGCACTGGAAGAGGGAGAGCGCCTCCAGCTCTTGAAGACGTGCTGCAAGTTCTCACTGGCGCGCGGGAGGGCAACGCGTGGTGCACAGAAGCTCTTGGGAAGAGCAGCCAGGGCAAGCGGGTGGTTAGGACATGTCTGGATAAACACAAAGCGTGGAAATGAGGTTTCACAGCTGCTTCTGCACATGTCCAAGAGGAGGAGGAGGAGGAGGAGGAGGAGGAGAGCCAGAGAAATCAACGTTTCCCCCCCGCAGCACCTCTCAGTCCAGCAAAGTCATAAGACAACCAAAGAGCAATGCTTTTCTGCCTGCTCAGAGCAGACCTTGGTCTCTCTTCCAGTGCATGGCATCCCTGATTTTAACAGAGCATAAAGGAGAAAAGCACTTGAGATCCTTACACACATAAATTATAGTGAGAGGAAGGGGGAGAGGAGGGAGATAAGGGTGAAGACGGGGCCAGGAGAAGGCTTGGCAGAGCCAGGCCCCAAAGCAGGACGGCAGTTCCCGCTTCTCCGATGGCCACTGCCCTGCTCCGCCAGCACGGCAAGGGGGGCTTCGGGGCCAGGCCCGAGGTGGGAAGGCGGTGAATCCACGCAGGCCAAACGTCTCGCCAGCACCAGCATCCTTTTCCCCCGCAGGCGTGAACAACAACCCAAGAACACAAGTAAGGAGGGGGAAAAAGAACCCGAAAAAGAAGCTTCAAGTATGAATAAGATTTACAAATGCAGGTGCGGTGGGGAAAGTTCTTCTGTCACTTCTTGGAGACTTGGTTCAAGGTTTGTTCTTTGTCGCTGCTGTTTGATTAGAGTCTGACTGACCTGGATAGACTGCAACCGAACGAATAACCCAAAAGAAAAGGTGTTTCCTCCCCTCCCTTTCCCCCCTCCCCCCAAAATATAAAAAGCAATAAGTTTACAAAAATAGAAAATAATTACAGCAATAGGCAGGAGGGAGGGAAGGAGAAGGAAGGGTCCCTGGGGGTCTATTTGGCTGAGCAGTGTAATATCGTGGGGTTGTTTAAAGCGTCCTCCACCAGGTGCAGTTCTTGGCGGTCGACAATCACGTCCCTTATGCAGCCGATGAAGCCGGTGCTGTACGCCTTGGGCAGCTTGTGAGCCACGCTCAGCTTCTCCATCCCCCCTGCAAGAGACAGCGCAGAAGGTCGGGTGGGAGGACAAAGGACACGCTGCCGTGCGGGACATTCCCCGGCAGCACCGCACACTCACACACACACGAACGTCCAACTCAACAGTGGGGAAAAACCTCTCTCCTGGTCAGGATTTATTTTCATTTTAGTCAGAGAAATGCCAGTTCCAACCAATGCATACGCTGAAGGCACTTAAAACAGTAACTTCCATTCTAAAATCACCAATCCAACTTAAAAATACTTCATTTTCTTGGAGGATGGTCCCAAATTCAAACTGAATTTTATTTCAGTTACTGAAACGTCAACTGTGGCTCATTCTGGGCCCCGAAATTATGAGAGGTTGATCGCAAACAAAACCTTCGGAAGAGTCAGTGGGGAAGCCAAGCAAAAATTTCTCATGGGAAAATTCTGCTTTCCTCATAACTTCTGGGTTGATTTCAGAACGAGAAATGGTGTCTGGGACACCGTCTTTTCAGAGGTAAGGCTGCATTTTTGAACGTGAACTCTTCGTAAGTCAGGTTAGACCTGACACTACAGGCTTAGACTGGGAAGATAAGAACAGATGCTTCTGAAAAGCGCGAGGAGAACCTAATGCACTGTTTCCTCATTACAGATGATCAAAATCCCCAGATGAACATTTCTGGCCATTGATTTCTGTGGCCCTTGTGCCCCCTTGCAATCCTGAACGCAAGGGCTGCTGCAGCACCTGCCTGAGGAGAAGCCTGGTTGTATTTAAACACAATCATCCTACGCTCGTGGGCGGACTTTTTGCCAATTCGAGCTGTTAGAGGACAAATCTAGCCTCTGCCTGTGCTGACAGATCTGCCACAGGCAGTGCGAGATAGATGCGATGGGCCAAACTCTGTTCGCGGGATCAAAATACTTCTGTCAACACAAATGGAACTGACTCCGCTGCACACACGGACACGTTCTGGCACGTCTGCTTATTCTGTTATGCAAATAAAGCCACATTTAAAATCTGGGTACTTAGATATTTCCAGACAGAAGTACTCTTCTCTCAGTTCAGCCATTTCACCTTTGGGAACCAGAGTTACCCAAGCAAGGCTTTGGGAGGCTCGTGAACTAATGGAGGCTCCTACGCATAGGGAATTCGGCAGGTGGGAGCGCTCCCAGTTTGAAGATGGAGAGGGTTCTCCATGCCATCGGCGGCAGGGGACCCAGAGCCGCAGTCAGCTAACGGCTCTCTTCAGGGGACAGGGTGACACGGAAAGGACCGGCATTTGGTAAAGCCATCTAGAGGGACCTGGACAGGCTGGAGAGGTGGGCTCATCCAAACCTCAGGAACTTCAACAAGGCCAAGTGCAAGGTCCTGCATGTGGGTCGGGGCAATCCCCAGCACAAATCCAGGCTGGGCGGAGAATGGATTGAGAGCAGCTCTGAGGAGAAGGACTCGGGGGCGTTGGTTGATGAGAAGCTCAACATGAGCCGGCAATGTGCACTCGTAGTGATAGGATGAGGGGTTTGAAACTGAAAGAGGGGAGATTTAGATACTAGGAAGAAATTCTTGACTGTGAGGGTGGTGAGGTTGCCCCAAGAAGCTGTGGCTGTCCCATCCCTGGAGGTGTTCAAGGCCAGGTTGGACGGGGCTTGGAGCAACCTGGGCTGGGGGGAGGTGTCCCTGCCCAGGGCAGGGGGTTGGGACTGGATGGTCTTTAAGGTACCTTCCAACCTAAACCATTCTGTGACTCTATGATGACTTTGCACGTCAAACTTGTGAAAGCCACCTGGGAGGCAAAGGTGTCCCATTGAAACAAGTGATGGAGCATCAATGTCCCAGCTCCAGCTCTGAGTCTCTCAGCGAGGAGCACAGAGGAGGTTCACCCTTTCCACACCAACTTACCCAGCCACAGGGCCCCATCTGTATCAAGCTGTGTTGCACCAAGAGGAGAAGAGCCGGCAATGGGGGCTTCGTTGCCGACTTGAAGGGAGCCTTCTCTCTGTACCCTGCTCCCAGAGGGAGGGAAGAAGAAACAGAAGATGATTAACAACCTTAGAGGAAAAACCCAGAGCTGCCCTCTGCTTTACGCTAAACCCAGACACTGGGCACCATCAGCCTTCTCCGCCTGGAGAGGAGCGGGGAGCAGAGGGCATCCCGCCACCCTACCAGCGGCCATGGCTTCCTCCCGCACCCTCCAGACCCATCCGCAGCAATCCCGGGCATGCCAGGCGCGTGATCCGCTCACCACTCCCACCGCCAATAAAAATAAAAGGGACGGCTTGGGCTCAACACGAACAGAATGTCAAACCCGCAGCCAGCTAAAATAAAAGGCACGAACCTTTCGTACCTCCTTGAGCCTGCCCCTCTGACATTTCCAGGCGTGTCACAACACGCACCCCCTCCAACATGGCACTGCCCACATGCCTCTCCTCTATTATTATCACCCAAGAAGAGGAGGGACCCTTGGGGATCACAGGGCATGGAGCCACGGCCGTGACTCAGGCTCTTTAGTTCACAGCTTGCCCATCCCAGAGTAATCCGCCACGGCCCCGTTCTCCCCTCCTTCACACCTGTATGCTTTGATATGAATCCACTGGTTGGTGTTGACTGGGACCGTAGATCGTAGGATGACTGGCTTGGAGCCGAGGTCGTAGGTCATTTGGACGAAGCCATCCACTATGGCGAGGGCAATGTAGTCTGATCGCTCCAGCCCTTTTCCGCTCCACAGGATCAGCCCCTGAGTGGCTTCTGTTTTGATGCTTAGTTCAAAGTGGTTCGATTGCAAGGCCTTTTCGCTGCACGGGGAGAGGACAGAGGGAGTTAAAAACGTGGCTACAAAAGCAACAGGCAGCCCGTCAGCTCCTCGGAGCAGCCTTCTCCCTTCCCAGCCAACTAGGCTCACCTGCTGAGGATAACCTTCAACCAGCCTTTGGCATCAGGGGTCTGCATCCCTACCTGCTGCACTTGAGGGGTCGCAGCCTTTGCAATAGCCCAGGCCTGCCCAGAAGGTCTGGTGCATGGCGAGGGGGAGCAGATTGGAAGCTCCGAACAAGACCACAGGATCAAAGAAATGGCCCTCTGGAGGTCTCTAACCCAGCTCCCACTCAGGAGCTTGACCAGCGCCAGCGCTAGACGAGGGCAGCGGTGGCTCTGCTCAGCTGAGCTTGGGAACACCAAGAACAGAGCTTCTCCATCTTCCTGCTGACCTGAGCAGGGGCTGCACAGTTCTCCTGGGGATGAAGTGTCTTCCCCAACATCCAGCTTGAACCTCCAAAGACACAGCCTGGGGCTACTGCCCCTTGCTTTTGGCCACCATGGAGCACAAGGTTCGGACACATCAACGCCTGCAAGCTGCGACACACAAGTCTTGGGTTTGACTCCCCGTACGCAGGCGCCGAAGGAAGAGAGCTCTGAACAGTACCGGGCTGGCCCTGATCTGGCCAGCAGAAGGGTTTTCCCCGCAGAGCTGCCTTTGATTTTGGGAGAGGTCAGAACAAAGAGGGGCTCTGTCGGCCAGAGGGGGAGGGCCGCAGGCAGCAGCTAAGCTGGGGTGGACACCATTTCACCATCTTGCTGGCAGGCGTCCGAGGTGCAAGCAGGGCTGGGGTGCCTGGGGACCACCGTTCCCCACGCCATCACCACACAGCCGTCAGCCTCAGGGATGTTTGCTCTACACCACTGCCTCTGCTCGACCAAAGCCCAACAGGAACCTGAGGCTGGGGACCGTGAGGCGATGAGCACCCTGCAGTTTGATGGGGATGGAGACTGTCCACAGAGGCAGAAAGCCTTCTTTCTCCTAGACGGTGGGTCTTTTCCCAAGGGAAGAATGAAGGAAGGACAGGATTTCCACCACATTGCCATCCCCATCTTTGCTCAGTCCCTTTTGGAACAGGCAAAAGGCTCTTGGCAACAGGTGAGGGTGCCGTAATGGAGTCGCCATCCACTCTCCTGGGATGCTCCGGGACACACTGCTGACACATGTGCACACACAGACCAGACAACATGGACAACACAGCCAGCTTTTTATTCCCAAGGGACACTGCCTCCAAAGGGCTGGACGAGGGCTCTGCACGAAACCCGCCGTACTGTCAGGGTAACAGCCTCTCCCCTCGCTTGTGGCTATGTGCTTTCTAGGTCTCCAGGAGCCGGGGCCAGAGCTGGAACTGCACAGGAGCTGCTGGAGGCACAGGGCTTCTTCCTTCGCCTTTACTCTCATCATCTCTCCAGTGGTCTGGTGGAAGGTGTCCTTGCCCATGGCATGGGGGTTGGAACTACATGATTTTTAAGATCCCTTCCAACCTAAACCATTCTACGATTCTACGATCTGCAGAGCTGTATCCCTTATAAATAAAAAGCCGAGGGTATGGACACACAGAACACGCACAGAGACAGAGACATGCTGAGGCAGCAAGAGCAGAGCACGAGACACAAGAGCTGAAAGCCTGGCACACACTCACCTGGGCTCCGCGGGATAGTCCAGCGCTTCGGGACTTAGATGTGGGAAGAAAGGGGAGCGTGCGATAAGCGCGGGACAGCGGAGGAGACCCTTCCCTCCCACCCCGCTCAGGGACAGGGAACAGCCCTGCTCAACAGCGACGGCTCTTCGCCCTACGCGATGCCCAAGCTGAGAAAACCGCCCAGCACGAGCAGGAAAGCCTCAGCCACTGTTCTTGGGGCTGAGTTTCCTCAAGCCAGCGAGGCAAGTTTGCAAGTTGCTGCTTAGCCAGGATGGGCATAACAATGCCAAAGAGTGAAGACAGCCCTGTCCCAGCGGTACAGGGGCTCTGCAACGCTCTCCTGGGGCAGGACTCCCAGTGTTCCCACTGGTCGCCCACCGCTGCCCTGCTGGGATGTGTATCCCAGGACAGGACAGAGGGAGGCCCTGCTGGGAGAAGGGAGCTTTTGGTCCAGGGCCCTGCAGGAGGACCCTTTCCTGGGGCAGCCCTGCAGGCAGATCTCAGGCTGGTTCTTTGGGACGCGGGCAGCACTGGCTCCCATCTAGGCAGACAGCTGAATCCACACGTAAGGCCTCTGAGTCAGCCCTGGGGCACTTGGGGCAGCGGGGCGTGCATGGAGAAGGGGAAACCCAGGACTACAGCTGTCCCGCTGGCACTGCCTGCGAGCGTTAGGGGCTACGGGGCCCAGCGTTATATATACATCCAGTCAGAGCTGGTTGTAAAAATGTACATTCAAAAAAACCCCAAACATATGGGCATGTCATGGCCAGCAGAGCCCAGAGAAGCAATTGGAGTGTCAGTCCTGCCCACGGCACACCCCAGTGTCTCTGCCTGGAGGCAGAAGAAACTGCTTTTTATGGGCAGCCCCATGGGTCCTTCAGCCCTGGCGAGACTAGTGAGTGCCGCTGCCAAATCCCAGCAGAGGGATCCGAGGAGAAGCGCTAAGCTCCCCTGCAGGATGGGGCACGCACAGCCAAAATAGGCTGGCTCAGGCGGGGAGGAGGCTGGGAACGGTGAACTCCCCTTTTGCAGAGCACCGGGAGAGGCAGGACACAAAGGCAGCAGCTTTCTGCTCATCTGCAGGGATGCGGCTCATGCCCGTGCAGAGGGACAGCTGGGCACCCCGCCGCGTGGCAGAGTTGTCCTGCAGGCCACTACGTGCCTCTCGTTGCTGTAGGGCACCGACTAGCTTAGGAGGATGCTTGGCTGCTAGAAAGCCCCTTCCAAAACACCAGAGCGACCCAGAGCACCTCCCGAACTGTTGTGAACATGCAGCTGATGGGCTCTGTGGTTCCCCGGGGTGTTGACATGCATGCGCGCCCGCAGCTCAGCCTCCCCAGCCTCTGCCTCGCCCCAGCTTGCAGAAAATGAGGTGAAATGGGGATGTGACAGGCAGGTACCGCCCCAGCTCTCCCCGACACCGTGGGGAATACAAGCTGCACGAACCAGTGCTTCTTTTCCACTCCCGCCGCTCCACAAGACAGACAGACAGCACATGGAAAGCTGTCAAGCCTGCTCTAAGGAAGGAGCCCTTCTCCCCATCCACCTGCCCAGGCCCTTCTTCTGCTCCTCTGGCCCCACTGTACGTTGTGAGGGGTTGCCCAGGCCACACGCCCCTGACTGGGGAACATTCTCCTAGCGCCCAGCCCGGCTATGGCAGCGACACCACATTCGTGCTGGAAAAATCAGAGGAGGGTTAGCACGCCCTTATTTCCACCGCCAACGCCTTTGCCGCTGATGGCAGAAGTAAGTCACAGGACCTTTCTTCCTCTATGCTCATCCACTTAGACTAATAAGGCTGAGGCACAGCACGCTGCTGGGACAACGTCTGACCGCAGCAGAGCCAGGCAGCATCGCTCCTGCTGCGTCTTGAGCTGCGCTCAGTACCTGTGTCCTCCCCACCCTAAAACGGGAACGTCTGCCCACGGCAGAGCCCTGGGAGAGTGCCCATCTTCCTCCTCCCACACCTGCCCAGTACCCGTCTTCCTCCTCCCACACCTGCCCTGCGGTCCCCTGCGGGTGGGCTGGCGGTCAGGGTGGCAATGGGAGACGTGGTGGAGGGCAGATGGCTGCAGGGAGGAGGTGGGCAGCAGGGAGGACTGTACTTACGCGGGGATCTCATTGGTGAGGTGGCTTGAAAACAAAGAAACAAGGACGTTGAGAAGAGACGGACAGACAGAGACTGACAAACAACAGCGCAACACAGACGCCCTCCCCAGGCAGGGTGTTAGGGCAGCGGGGAATCTGAGGGCGTAAGAGGCAGAAGGACAAAGCCTTATCCAAGACCCTGTCCCAGTGCCGCGGAGCTGGGAATTAGCCGAGGGGGGGTACCGAGCCAGACTGCAGTGTACCGAGAGACTCCTGTAAGGGAAATACTCAGCCCGAAGGCTGAAGAGGACCTCAGGCAGCAGCTGTGTACCAGGTCTGCTTATCCGGAGAGAGAAGCCCCAGGGACCCGTACAGCCCCAGGGACCACAGGGTCCAAACACGAACCCCTAGCCCACAGGGTCAGGGTCGAGCAGACGCTGGAGAAAGCCAGCCAGGTCCCGTAGCTGCGACGGCCCATCCCTGCTGGCAGACCCGACCCTTGCTGTACGACCAGCCAGGGAGACGAAGGAGCTGGCAGACAGGCGCGAATTAAACCGCAGGCAGAGCTACCTCTTCCCTCAGTCCAGCTCACCCAGTCCACAACCCATCCCGGAGCACGCGGGCAAAGAAAGACACCAACCAGGAGCAGGGCACAGGCCACATTAACCATCTTCATGGGGTGCACGCAGCCAGCTTCATCCCACTCCCAAAGCAGACTACGCTAACCCAGAAGGTGGCCCACGTGCTGCAGAACGAGAGCATCCAGACCCGAAGTTGGCCGGGCACTGCCGTTGCGGGGAAAGCCCTCTGCCAACAAGGCAGCCTTAGAGGTAAGGGCTGGAAGCAAGTGCTCACGGCCCCAGTTTGGCTTGCTCCTCTTTGAGCACTGCACTTGGACTTCTTCAACCCTAGCTCTTCCTCCCGCTAACAGCCCTAACTCCCTGTTTTGACCTTGGTTCAGCTCAGCAGCCAAAGTTACCTCTTCGTCACGGCATTGTGGTACTCCATATATGTCCTACCATCAAAAGCAATGGCCTCTGCATCTCCAGCAGCCTTCTCAATGATCACTGGAGGTGGGAAAAAGAAGAGCTGTCAGGCAACGTAGCACGGCCTGTGCGTCCTTGGAGACTAGGAAAATCCCCCTTTACACTGAGCATTCACACCTGGGTGAAGGCATGCGCAAACCTGCTATCCCTTGGAGCATGTCAGCGCTATGGCACTCTAAGCAAGCCCCTGGAAAGGTTTTGCTGTGGCTTTAGAGCCCATGAGTTTGGACCATCTCCCTGTTTTGCAGCCAACTGTCAGGAAATCTGCAGCCTGGTTGGCTTCCTGGCCCAAGCTGGGGAGGAACCTGGACTTGGTGATGGCCCAAGTGCTAATCTCAGGAGGTAGCAGGAAAGAAACCCTGCTCTGGAGCCAGCTAGGCATTGCTCAGGTCCTGCTACGGCACCAAACCACCTTTCCCTGCCCCAGGCTGCTTCAAGCGAGCACAGCAATACAGGACAGGGTGAGAGTGCCCTGACGGGAGGGGGTGACAGGACTGGGTGATCTTCCCGTGGGCAGCATTGCCGCGTGCAGTGTAACGCCTGCGTTTCTGAGCAATGGCATAGCCCCGACTTCACAGCGGCACCACGGTGCCAGCCTGCAAATGCCACAGCTTTTTGCCCCCCTGGATCCCTCCCAGCAGCCACAACAAGGACAAGACCTCAGGCTTAGCCTAAGCGGTGTGCTGTCCTGCTGCCACCAACTAGTCACCGAAGCAGTTTCATTGCCACGTCCGGGCTAGTGGGTGAGGGTACGTGTCCAGCCCTCCCCTGGCAGTCTCACCTTTCTCACAGTGAGCCCCGGAGAAGCCCCGCTGGCAGGCACACTCGTAGCTCTCTAGCCGGGGGCTGCAAGTGCCTCCGTTCTGGCAGGGATTGGGTTTCCGGGTACAGGGATGGCCTCGGAAGGGGGAGATCTCAATGGCGCTGCGGATGTTCTCCTCCTTCAGCACAGGCACCCCCTTGATGGAGATCTGGCAAGAGGAAGCACAAGACTCAGCCGCCTTCACCGCCACACCTCGCTGCGGGGCTGCCGCGGGGACAGGGGAGAGCACGCTCGGGGGAAGGGGGAGATGGGAATCCAGCCCCACGTGTTCCTGTGATGCACCCGTCTCCCCTTCTGCCACCCACTGCTGCCGCTTTTCAACCGGGTGCTGCTGGGGCAGCCTGCTCCCAGGCTCGTCCTCGCTATCCTCCAGCGATGCCAGTGGAGATGGCGCATCTCCCAGCCGGATACCTGCCCCAGCCTGCCCGGTAGGGTCTTACCCTCTGCACAGCTCCGTCAAAGCTGGTGGAGATGGCGGCTGCTCGAGCTAACTTGCTGAAATCAGGGGCTCCCCCTACATAAAATGGCTCCTTCAGGTTCAGGAAGGTGTGAGGCACCTGGGGAGGAGAGGGGAGAAGATGAGATGGAGAAGACGTCAGGCTATCCCTGAGCTGCAAGCTGGGCACTTGGTCCAGCTCCGTGGGAACTATAAAGGAGGCTGTGAGCAGGGCAGCACTGCAGGCGGAGCAGGCACCCTTCCACGACCAGGAGCTGGGCTGGTGGGAAGGAAAGCAAGACCTGCCTGTCCCCAGCGCTGCCCCCGTCAAGGCATGGGCTGCGTCCTGGGGCAGGGTTGGGCACCACCAGCCATCCCTGCGGAGGCCGGGGCAGGAGAACCCTTTGGAAAGCATGCCAGGGGCGGGCAGGCAGGAGGTGGGCTTGGCATCCCGCTTGGGATGAGGTTCCCACCTTCTCCTCTGTTCCCTGCGCTGCTCCTGCCGGCCACCCCGTACACCCTGCAGCCTCCCTGCCCTGCAAATACTGCTTCAGTCTCATGTTTAAACCCAAACTCATACCAGAGGGATTCAGTTTGGGTTCATCCGGCTGCTACAGGTCCCCCTACAGCAAGGCTGTGAGTTTGGAGGAGAAAGACCCTCAGCTGCACAGCACGGCAAGTCCCAGGTAAGCCTTCAGCCACAGGGTTCAGCGGGCAGGCAGCAGGAGCGATGTCCCCTCCTGTGCGCCCGGGATGGACCCAGAGGCACAGCAGCGAGGCAAAGATGCGGTTATATGAATCACTAGCTAATGCTTTGTGGAGTTAACACGAGAAACATGACCGGATTAATTGAAATGCTTCCAAAACAAAACGTAACAACTGGCTGGAAATTAATGATGGAAGAGGAAACACGTGTCTCTAATCTACATAGATCCTAAAGCTGCTCGGTCAGATGGGAAGGGGAGTGGGTGAAACACTGAGATCTGAATGGAAGACAAAAAAAAGAACAACGTGCCAATGGCAGATGAGATGGAGGTGCTGTGGGTCATACTTATCTTTACCTTACGGGATTTCTGGGATCCAGACAGCAGGGGAGGGAAAAACACAAATGAAAAATCAAAGGGAGAGAGAAAAAGAGAGAGAGAGAGAGAGAGAGAAAAGGGAGATCAGTGGGTAACATCATAACATGCAGGGTTGCAAGAGCACCGCTGCAAGCAGTGCCCGGGGTAGCCAGGGAAGGGGAAAGGGAGCTGCAGGAGGGGCCACTGCCACCCTGCCAACCAGGGGAAACCTTCGCTTGGAGAGCAGCTTGGAAAGATGAGAGTGTGGGGAGGAAGACATCCCTTCTTTTGCAGGAATGCCGCATAACCTTGATGTGGCACTAATGTGGAGCTTAAGGATGAGTTCAGCAGCAGTTTGGGGCTTTTCCTGCATCATCAGCTTCCCCGCTGGAAAGGCGGATGACAGGCAGGCCGGTGGCCGTGCCACGAAACCCTGGGGAACCGCTGTTAGTGCGGAGACAGAAGCGCAGGGGGGACAGGACACGGGAGGAGTCAGAGAGGTAAGCTGCCAGCTTGGAAACAGAGGAGAGAAGGCACTAATAGATTCAGCAGCAACAGCACAATGGGGCTTTTACTACTCCGTGACCTCTTCCCGGCCGAGCTCGCAGCGCAGCCGGCACTGGGGAGGGCTCTCGAGCCCGGCATCGAGGGCACGGGCTGAAACCCACACGAGCCCAACACAGTGACAGCCGCTTCCCTGGGCTGTGAGGGTGCCCTGCGTACCTGCCCCAGTACAGGGACACTCGAGGACCTGCAAAAAACGAGGGGGGNTCAGGGCGTGCATGTGGCTGGCAAAGGGGCTGCAGCTCTGTGCGGTGGGGGGCGAGGAGGGAGGAAGAGCTGGAAGAGGTCTGCGTTGCACCAGGGCCAGGCTGCGGAGCAGCAAAGAGGTGCAGGCAAGCTCTGCCCTGCAGCATCCTTTTTTCCCCGCCCCTAGGTCTTGCCCACTCCTCCTCCATCCTTAAAGCCATGCACCACAGGGATTAAAAACCCACGAGCCTGGGAACTTCTCAGCTCATTTCACACGTGAGAGGAGCAGGGCTGGAAGCCCAGAGAGCTCTCCCTGGCTCATCAACTTACCGGTGACTCTCCCATCACCCTCTCGCCGTTGTTGATCCTCATAACCCCTTTGCGCCCATTCCTCTCCAACAAGACACTTATCCAGGTGTTGAGCGGAACTGGCTCTTTGCTCCTGGTGGTGAGAAAGGAGAAGACATATGGGCGAGAGCTCCGCTGTCACCACCTGCAACCACAGCACTGGAAACCTCCCCCTTGACCAGCTTGGACTGCCCAGGCCACCGCAGCTTGACCAGCTTGGGCTGCCCCAGCTCAGAGCCACGCACACACCCTGGCGTTATTCTGGGGAAGAGGCACAAGCCAGAGGCCCTTCCCCACGCAGGGACAGGCGACCGAGAGCCATTACTGCAAACAGCCGAGGCCAGTATGAAGCCTGCTCACTCCTGCTTCCTTATGGTCTGCTGTGGAGGGGAGCTCAAAGCCAGTGCCAGACACTGAAAGCCACCGCTGTCCCTTCTCTTGCCTCTGTCACCACCACCACCCTGGCAAGCAGGTCCCCAGCCCGCAGCCCACCCTACCTGAGCACAGCCGCCCCTTTGCCCAGGTCGTATCTGTACTCCAGGTAGCCATCGTGTAAGGCCAGAGAGACAAAGTCCCCTTTGCCATCTGTCTTCTGCCCATTGTAGAAGATCATGCCACTGGGGTTCTTGGCCAGGAACACAACTTCCATGGACATTTTGTCCCTGAGGAGAGAAGGATTATGGATACCCTCCAATCCAGCTGCCCACACGCTGTCTTCCTCCACCCCCACGTGCTGAGCCCCTGGGAGACCTCTGCCTGCCTGGGACTACAGGTATAGAATCATAGAATACAATTATGTTGGAAGGGACATTAAAGATCATCGAGTTCCACCCCCCTGCCCCGGGCAGGGACACCTCCCCCCAGCCCAGGTTGCTCCAAGCCCCGTCCAACCTGGTCTTGGACACCTCCAGGGATGGGGCATGGAGATGGGTACGGCAGAGATGCCACCCCTGTGAAGCACCCTTGCCAGGTAGGAGATACCTCTGCCACGTTCAGGATGCTGCTCTGCGGTGCCTATTTACCCAACCCGTTACAACGCCAAGCCCCCGGGGAGTGTTGCCAGCTCAGTCTGGCTGTAGGGATTCTGGCGATGCCAGTCCCTCTGGACAAAACCTCCAAAACCGGTCGAAAGGGAAGACCTCTAGGGAGAGCCAGCGGGTGACAGGTGAGGATCAGAGCCCGAGCTCTCTCCCCAAATCAGCCACGCAGGGGATGCGCTCCCTGCCCCTCTCCCATTCCCGGGCACTTACTGCAGGTCAGGAACGAAGGTCTGCAGCCCATTCAGCTCCAGGTAGGAGAAGCCATTGAACTCCGGGAGGAAGGGCATGGTGTGGTCCTGCTCTGTCACTGGGCACAAACGAGGGAATGGTGAGGAAGGGGAGGCAGAGCAGCTTCAGCCAGCGCCCCAGAGCCACAGCAGGCAAGGCCTCCTGGCCACCCAGGCTGGGGAAAACAGCACCTTCAGTTCCACCCCCTTCCCCAGACCCGCTCCTCTGCCAGCTCCCGTCCCACCTAGCTCGCAGAAGTCTCCTTCCCGGCCCATGGGACAGGCGCACAAGGCACCTCCCTCTGGCAGCACCAGGCAGGTGGCAGAGACGTGGCAGGGCATAGGGTCACAGGGATTCCTCTCGTCGGCACACGTTGGACCTGCAGCAGAAAAGGCAGCCTGTCACATCAGCATCTCAAACCAACAGCCACCAGGCACGATTTGGCCAGAGGCAAACGTCTCTGATGTCTCCTGCCGGCCCTGCCAGCCTTTTTCTCCTGTCTCAGGTTGGGTTCCCACGACCAAGAAGCCCCCCCGTGGTGGACCCTTGCCAGTCTACACTGTGCGCTGCCCCAAAAATGCAAGGGGAAATTTTTTTGTGCGTGAAAACAGACAGATCCCGGCCCCTGTCTCATGTGTGTATGAATAGGTCTACATCCTAAATTTACGGTCTTCACTGGATGTGGCTTCCTTCTACACTTCTCCCTCTAACCCACTGCCGACACTCCACCACACATCCCCCCACCGTCGCTCCCAGCGTGAGCCCCAGAGGCTCTGGGATCCCTCAGGGCCACCAGCGGGACCAGGACCCCCAGCAACACGCTGTCTGCAGCGCCCTCCCCGTACCGGTGTAGGTGTAGAGACACTCGCAGTGGAACATCTCTGCCTCCTTGACATGGCAGATGCCACCATGGTGGCAGGGGTTGGGGTGACAGGGATCGTTGCCGCACTCGCCCACCCCGCTGCCATACAGCACATCACTGCCTTTCTCCCGCAGGTCGTACATCTGGTTGTTCACATCCAGGAGGCGGATGCAGCCCTTCAGGCCGGTTGTAGCCGCAGTACGATCTGCCACCCTGAGGGGACAAGAAGACAAAGTGGGCCGAGGGTTTTGTCCCCACGGACAAAAATACAGAGTCCCTCCAAGCATCTGGGTCAGGCTGTGCTCCCCAGGAGGGTGTTAAGAGGCGCAGAGAAGGCGGCTCCGCAACGACCCTCCAGCCTGGAGCCTGCCAGCAGGCAGAGGGCTGCAGCCACCACGGATGCTCTGCCCGCAGCAGCAGCAGCCGATGCCGTGACACCCAGCGCAGCGGTCCAACGCCCTCACTCACGCAGCCATTTGGTCCTCCGGCGCTCCCCCGATGAAGAGGTCTGTGTCGAGGTTGAGCCCGTCGGTGCCCGTCGGGCTCTCCCCGCTGACGTGCGGCTCGCCGTCGACAGACAGCATGCCGCTGCGGCGGTTGCGGTTCACCACTAACTGGTGCCACTTGCCGGGTTCAACGCGGACTTTGCTGGTGATGATGCCTGTGCCGGAGCCGGTGTTAAACCTGGAGCAGAAGGAGGGGAGGTCTCTGTGCCACCCTGCAGAAAGGTGACTACTGCGCTGTGGCAGAGGGGCTGCTGCGACTCAGGGAGAAGCTGGGAGCCACTTGGGAGCCACCCTCCCTCCCCACCTCTGGACCAGGCTGTACTCAGAGCACACAGCCGTCCCCCTCCCTGAGCACTGGGAACGACTGCCTGAGAACTCATCTGGACTTGGCAGTCTCCAGAGGTTTGCCTTCCACCTCACCCCATACCGAATCTGCGCCTTTGGCTTTTCGAACGGGAAAAATCATTTCAGGCTCAGATTTCTGGGGCCTTTCTCCCTTTCTTTTATCCCCTGCATTTCTTTTTCCAGTACAAAAACAGTGCCAGAAAAAGACCTCTCACTTGCTAAAAAAAAAAAAAAAATAAAAAAAATAAAAAAAAATTAACCTCCCACACCTTTTAGCTGTTCAAAATTCAAACTGAAATAAGTGAACTAACTTTGTTGAAAAGTGCCACAGTGAGTGAGTCCCTTTAATATTCCTATTACTTTGGAAAAAACGGTCCTCCTCTTCTTGTTCATTTGATGCTGCTCTTTCTTAGCCTGCAAGTTCAAGCCCAGCATCCTCCCGGTGTTCTGCAAGAACCATTCTGGCAAGAGGAGCTGCTCCGCTTCCTCCACACCACACAGGGCTGAGGCGATGAGCACCCACCTGAGCTCCACGAAGCCGCCGACCAGCGCCAGGGAGATGAAGTCCTTGCCTCGGTTCTGCCCGTTGTAGAGCAGCAGCCCGCTGAGCTCCACAGTCCTGAACTCCATGGCGATGCGCACGGTGTGATATGCCTTCATCATCTTGAAGGCCAGGTAGGACTTGCCACCAAAGCTGGGGATGAAGTACCTGATAGCTGCAAGAGCCAGGGAGGGTAGAGAAAGGAAGAGGGGATGAAGCAGAGGAGGGAACAAGAGGACAGGGAGCAGATAAAGGCCTGACACGAGCCTGTGAACACTCTCCTGCCTGTACAAGCAAAGAGAGCTCTTGAAATGGTAGAAAGAAGCTCACTCTCTCCCCTCTGGGCCCGTGCTCCTGCGCAATTATCCCCTGTCACCGCCTCCCAGACACTCGTACTGTTAGCAACCGGCTCCTCTCCTGATGGCACGTCCCCCAAAGATTGCTCCCAGGCTTTAGAGACCTGCGGTATTGCTCCCCCAGAACTCAGCTTCAGTAGTGTCCCAGTTGGCTCCTCCCGGGTAAGGACCAGTGCTGTCAGTCCTTTCGGTGCCCTGCTATCACATCCCCCGTGCCCTCAGCTCTGCTGCACGCACAGTTCCTCGTAACTCAGCTTCCCTGCTCTTTAGACAGTTTTTATCTGTCCTTCCAGAATCCCACATGACGGATTTACACTCATCACCCCAGGCTTTTATTTATTGCAGCTCAGATTTTTCCAAGGGGTCCCTATTAAAAGTAACAGGGCTGGACACCCACATCCAGTAGCAGCTTTGAGCGCTCCAGCTTACAGCTTTAGGGACAAAGCTTTTCAGGAATAAGCACTCACCACCACCCGGAGCCCCCCGATGTGGCACCGAATTGCCAGTGGGAGCTCACAGTAAGTAACAGCAGCTCTGGGTAAGCACGCTGCCCGGCCGCAGCTGTTTGCTCTGAGCGCCGGGGAACACAGCCTGAATTATCAACACACATCTCCTGGTGTCCGAGAGGACAGTCAGTACCTGTCCCTCTGTCAGGCTCTAACTAGCAGTCACCAGCTGCAGGAGCTACGAGCGACAATGCCACGAGCAGAGATAAAAAAGCAGAAGCTCTCAATCCCCGTGCTTCGGGGCACGGGTATATCAGAAGCGGAGCCAGGAAGAAATTGCTCCTAGCACCTTCTTCCCCTCACAGCCTTGCCGTGCTCGCCTCTTACAATGCACAGTGCACGTACAACCTGTTCTTGGCAGAGTTAAGACAGGCGGTTAAATCGGCCCCTGCAGTGCCTCCTGCCCGGTGCTGGTGCAATGCCCGCGCTGGTTATGGGGCTGCGTCTGCATGTGCCCCCACGGCTCTCCATCGCCTCGCAGTCATAGAATCACAGAATCGTTAAGGTTGGAAGGGACCTTTAAGATCATCGAGTCCAACCATTACCCTAACCTGACAAACCCACTTCTAAACCACATCCCCAAGTACATCTGCCCTTTTTTTTAAACCCCTCCAGGGATGGCGAATCCACCCCCTCCCTGGGCAGCCTATTCCAATGCTGGATAACCCTTTCACTGAAAAAAATTTTCCTAATATCCAACCTAAACCTCCCCTGGCTTAACTTGAACCCATTTCCTCTCGTCCTATCAC
>VZSZ01006386.1:806872-823619 GCA_013398815.1 Ibidorhyncha struthersii
ACACAGTACTCGAGGTGGGGTCTCACCAGTGCCGAGTACAGGGGGATGATCACTTCCCCAGTCCCGCTCTCCACACTATTCCTGAGACAGGCCAGGATGCCGTTGGCCTTCTTGGCCACCTGGGCACACTGCCGGCTCATATTCAGCCGGCTGGCCACCAACACACCGGTACACCAACACACTGTCAACGCGGTACAGACAGACGCAGGTCGGAGGCACGTACGTTTCTCACAGACGGCTCCCCCTTTGCCCGCCGGGCAGCTGCAGGTGAACTCCTTCCCGTCATCCTCGCAAGTGCCACCGTGCAGGCAGGGGTGAGAGTCGCAGGGCCGCGAGGGTTTCTTGGTGGCAGGGGGCTGGCGCGTGGGCTTCCGCCGGGTGGTGGCAGGGAAGGTGGAGGTGGGTCTTTTGGTGCTCGCCGCTCCCGCCGTCTTGGTGCTGGGTCGACCCGCGGCTTCTGGGTGCAGGACGTGGACGGTGGTGGCAGCGGCGGCCGTGGTGTACCTCCGGGTGGTGGCGGGTGCCATGGTGGTGGCCGTGGTTGTGGTCACAGTGGTGGTGAAGAGCCTGGGGATCCAGTCTGAAACACAGCAGAATGCAGGTAGAGCCCGGTGCTTTGCAGCCCTCTCTGGGGGCAGGGAAAGCCGCTCGGGCTTTTGGGGCGAGATGGCAGCAGAGAGGCTTAGATGGACGGCTCTCCCCGGCTACCGCACGCCCAAAAGCCCAAGAGCCTTCTCCTCTCCGCTCTCCAGGACCCAGGGCTCCCAGCTAGACCTGTGTGCCCAGTGCAGGTGTGGCCATGAGCCTTTCCTTTCTGGAAAACCAGTGTTTTGGGTTTATCAGCGCGAGATCCCACGGGCTGGGCTGGCCGCCCCTGGGGAGTACCAGGAAGGTCTCGCTTTCCGGGACTGTAGGCGGTGTCACATCGCCATGGTGCGGCACTGCCGTTTGCCATGAGTTGTGGAAGAGGGGAGCAATTTTACCCCACACTGTGGCGTTTCTGAGTTGAGAACAAGTCCGGGCACATGGACTAACCTCTGAGCCCCAGCTCTGGAGGGCACCGTCTGGGGAACGTTACTTATGGCTACAGACGAAAGATCTTGGCAAGACCAGAAGAGCCAGCCTGCCTGTTGGAAACCTAAACCAAGAGAGGGGGACTGACCGCAGGCAGAGGGGGCTCACCAAAGTCCATGAATTTGACGTGCTCCTGCTGGGGCTTCTTCACCAGGATGGTCTTCTTCTTGGAAGCTTTGATCTGCTTCAGCAGGGCCCCTTGGACATCAGCTGCCGTGTAGGAAGTGGCTGATCGTAGCCAGGAGGAGAAAGGAGAAAGGCAAGAGTGAAGATGCAGGCCCACCTAGCAGTTTCCCTCTCATCGCCCCCCCACAATGCGTTCAAATCATTCCTTTCCCCAGGAAAATGCTTCCAGCCTTCCAGGCACCAGCGTAGGGTGCACCTCCTCCCGGCTCTTCTCACACCATCTGTCGATTTTGCTGGACAGAAGACATAGCCCTGGCAAATTTTTATATGTTTTTTTCACGCTCCTTGCCGCACGCGTGTTTCTCAGGCCGGCAGCCCCACCGGGAGTGCCTGTTCCCTCCTCGGGCAGATGGTGACGCCACAGTGAATCAGCAGCGGGAAGGCTCTTACCTGGGTCAAAGTGGGACTCCACAATGACACGGACAGCGCTGCTCTGCCCCAGGTCTCGGACACGGATGCTTTTGAAATCCTTCTTAACGTCAGAATTGCGGAAAAGCTCATCCAGCTAGTCGGTTAGAAGTGAAGGAGAAAAGATAAACAAATTGATTAATGGGGAGATCCCAGGACATCGGTCCTTTCAGTAAAAGATCCGGAGTCTCAGCGAGTCGCCTTGGTTTCAACCCACAGGGGTTTGCATCCAACCCACTGACGCAGGCAGAGAACAGGGCTCCGTTGTGTAGGGTGATAATTTCAGATGGTCCCTATTCTTTAGGGCCAAGATCCAGAAATAGCGCGGGGAAAGTGAGCTATCCCCATCGTAACCATGAAGAAGAGCAGAACAGAGCCGCGCCGGAGACACCCTGCAGTTCATACAGGGATTTTCTATCGTGTGGCATCTAAGTCTTACTGATCTCTTCTAAAGCTGCGTAAACCTGCTTAGGCACTTTAGAAAATCCCATAAAGCACCATTCTGCATCTTTAAGTACCTGACTGCCTTTTAAAACCTGACAGTCCAAGGCTTACAGCAAGTCAGGGCTTTAACACCCCTGCTAGCTATCTGTCCAGCCTCCTGGGGGACCGGCAGTCATCGCAGCGAGAGGCCGCCGCTTCCTTCCCTCGCCTTCAAGGCAAAGACAGAAGAAAGTAATTGACTAACGGTCCCATGGTATAGTCTCCCCCTATAAATCCGGGCATAGTGATCTCAGAGGGGTGCAGGACCACGTCGCCTCCCACGGGCATTTTTGCAGGTAGGTTGCACAGGGACGGCAGGTCTGCGCAGCGCAGGGCTGTGGCAGGAACTCTCAGCCCAGCCACAGATGGACCCCGAGACAGAGGGCTTGTGCCATGCCTTCATTTCCCCCAGCCTGGGAAAGCAGAAACCAGCAAAATTTCCTGCCTTCTCGGGGGGTGAGAACGGATGCGGCGGTGAATGAAGCTTTTGGGGGCATGTTTGCATCCTCAGCTAGAAGCCAGTGTTGTATTGGGAAATATCGCTATTGTGATACAGAACTGCATGAACCATATGGTCCATATGCCAGGCACACATCTGCTTATATGACTGTACTGAGGGCTTGCCAACTTCTAAGTGCAGCTTGGAACCAGCTCTGACTACGTTAATCTCCTTGCAAAGATGCTTTGTATTTGCTGTGCCACACTGCGGGCTACGCTATAAAGTCGCTACCCCACCCAGCGCTTCCTTGGCGTACCCTTACGTACACACTGCCAGGCCAAGTCCACCCACTCCGAGAGCTGGCAATGCAGGGGGGTTCTCCTCAAAGGCGGGAGACTGGATTTATACAAGCGGCTTCTCAAACTCGGTAGCTGAACTGGAGGGGAAAAGGGGGTTTGGACACGTTTTTGTCTAAGGGCTTTTCATGGACATAAGGACACTTTGGGAAATCCAGGGCGTTAAGGCAGAACCTCGCATCTAAACAGTCCCATCACCAAGATCAAGCTAAAAAAGGATAATTTTTGACCCAGCACATAACAAAGGCTGGAAGCCACTGGCACGGCACGTGGTAGAGGCTAATAACGCACGCAGATTAAAAACAGATCAGACAAATTCACAGAGGGTACCTCCTAGACAGAACTGGTGCATCATCTCCTTACGCTTAAGGGCACTAGCCCTGGCGGCAAGCCGCGTTCACTCCCAACTTCTGTGGATTATACCCATCTCAAAAACAAAACAAAACAAAAAAAAAAAACAAACCAAAACCCCAATGCTCCTCCGCTCCTCCAAAGCACTCAACACATTTTGGAGATAGGTCTCTGTGCTCTCAAATTTGACCGCAGCGACAAAGCACGGCCTCCCCAGAAGCCATTGTGAACGAGAAGGCAAAGCAGGAGGAAACCCGGAGCAGTTCCCATGGTCGGGACAGCAGCGCGTCTGCAGTTACCGAGGGTGGTGTTGGCACAGGGTACCGTAACACGCAGCCGGGGAGCAACGCTCAGAAAGCAGACGGCGCTCGGTCCCTGCTTCAGCGGGGCGGTGGAACGAAGCGCAGCAGGCGGGCAACCTTCCCGCAGAGCACTGGCACTTTTAGAGGCCAAGCGGAGGCAAGCGGGCGAGCGTGCCACGGGCCGGCTCCCCGTGGCAACCCAGCCGCTGGAACGGCCAAGCCTGCTTGTTAGCAGCAGCTCGGAGAACACCCGCTCGCTTGAGAAGGGGAGGACTGTGTTTCTGGAAGTGAAAATTTGGGATTTAGTTGTCTCTCCACCACAGTGGGCAGGGTCCTCTTGTGTTTTGCCCAGGCCAGAAAAGCCCTAGCCAGACCCTAAACTCTAAGGGCTACAAAGATGCTGAGGGGACCGGAGCATCTTTCTGATGAGGAAAGGCTGAGGGACTTGAGGCTTTTCAGTCTGGAGAAGAGAAGACTGAGGGGGGATCTTATCAATACCTATAAATCCTTAAAGGGAGGGTGCCAGGGGGGTGGGAACAGTCTTTTTTCAGTGGCGCCCAGTGGCAGGACAAGAGGGAACGGGCACAAACGTGAGCATAGGAAGTTCCATCTAAACCTGAGGAGGGACTTCTTTGCTGTGCGGGTGGCAGAGCAGTGGCAGAGGCTGCCCAGAGAGGTGGGGGGGTCTCCCCCTCCAGAGCCATTCCAAACCCGCCTGGACGCCGTCCTGTGCCACTGCTGGAGGTGCCCCTGCTCTGGCAGGGGGTGGCACTGGGGGAGCTCCAGAGGGCCCTTCCAACCCCCACCAGTCTGGGATTCTGTAAAGCAAGCGCAAAGGACTCACCGCACTCTCAATGCTCCTGGCCGTCTCCCCAAAGAGCTCTGACTTGGGGTCCGCCATCTCAGGTGTGTAGAACAGCTCCTGGCCTTCCACCTCCTCCAAGATGAGGACTCCTTGGAAGACTTTGGTAGCTACGGGAGGGAGGGTAAACAAGACAAACGCCTTTAGTCGGCTTGCAGGCAAGGGACAGGCGGGTGGCTGAGAGCCGCAAGGAGCGTTCGAGTCCCTGGGGGGAAAGGGTGATGGCAGTGTGCGGGTAGTGCCAGTGTTGGGGTTAGTCTGGATGGGTCTGGGAGAGCGCCATGGAGGATTAGTATCAGAGGGTGCTGGAGCAGATGGCAAAGACCAGGCTGGAGATGGCAGCTTTTACCATACGGTTTCCTCTGAGCTCCGGCCCGGATAGCAGCCCCCCTGCACCGGCTGAGTAACAAGAGAAAGACGTTAGCCAGAGCAGCACATAGTCAATACGGCAGGATCAGACACGTGCATGCAAACAGGGGACAGAGGAGGGCAAAAAGGGGACTCTGGGCAAGGAGAAGACCCGTGCTGGGAGAGGGAAGTAGAGACCCTGCCAGCTAACAGGCTGTGGCCAGCCTTGCAAAACCAGACCGAAACTGCAACAGGAACCCAAGGTGCTTCCAGCGGAGCTGTGGGAGCGCAGAGGCAGCTCTAGAAAGATCCCCGCTGTGGGTAACCATACGGGAGGATCCCAGCAGCTGTCCTTTCTTGGGTTAAAAGGGGAACACGATGTCCAGAGGAAAAGGGGATGTCCTGCTGGAAACCCCAAGGAACAGGGGCAGTTAAGAAAGACCTCAGTGAGCAGTGAGGAAACATTTGGATGCCCCAGAGCAACAATTTTAGGGTAATGAGGATGTATGTACAGGGCAACCAACACTCTGACCAGGCAAAGGTCACTCAGCATTTCCTCACCACAGACAGTGTGAAAGGGACTGTAAGTAGGTAAGAGAGATCCCACCTAGGTCATGACAGCAGTGCGCACCCCTGGGAATCACAGCGTGAGTCAAGCAGCTCAGACTCCCCAAGAAGCCCAGCAGGGACACCGGGGCTACAGCTCCTCTCCCCACCTGCCCTGGCACCAAACTGGTCCCAGTCCAGCCATTGACACAGAGAAAATGGAAATCCACACAATTCCCCTCGTCCCCTCCTACTGCCAGTCACGAGCTCTGCAGAAGCCTGGGCAAAACACCCGTCATAGTTTTAAGGCTGTAGCAGTCAAGGAAGAAAGTGGTCACCTAAGTGAAGAAAACTGCAGAGTGCCCCGGCTCCCCACGTCAACAGCAGCACCCACCCAAGCACCAGGGCTGGCTGCTGGGGGCTGCGGCAGGTGGGCACAACGTCTGCCAGCTACCACGGCTCAGCACGTCCCCGTGAACGTCCCCTCAGGGACACGCCAGCCCCCAGGCTGGACACAGGAA
This sequence comes from Ibidorhyncha struthersii, assembly GCA_013398815.1. Classification (NCBI taxonomy): domain Eukaryota; kingdom Metazoa; phylum Chordata; class Aves; order Charadriiformes; family Charadriidae; genus Ibidorhyncha; species Ibidorhyncha struthersii. The sequence goes on from VZSZ01006386.1 coordinate 812,749, forward strand.
CGATGCTCACTGCCAGCCGGGCAAGCAGAGCACCATGCTGCTCGCCCCGCCGGGCAGCTCTCAGTGGCATCTCTCCCTCTCCCGCACCCTGCAAGAGCTCAGCCTGACTCCTGACCGCCGAAAGGGAGCCCAGAGCCCAGCCCCGAGGACAAACTCACCCGGACAGTTGCTGCCTTCCGCATCAGCGGCCGCAGTCTTGCCATCAGAGCAGCATCCCAGCGGGGTGTTGTAACACGTCGCCCTCTCAATGGCTGGGGTGGAAGTTACCTGGCTTTCCTCCACCTCCTCTTCCCCTGCAGGGCATTAAGAGGAGCATTCACCAGCAAGAGGTAAGACCTCACCTCCGTGCTGGAGAATCAGGCCGAGACACAGCTTTATTTCATCACGAGAGACAGGGTATGGGTTATCTCACAACCGACCTGCCAAGCCTAAGAAGCGCACACTCACCGGCAGAGCCTGCCCCACTCGATTCCTGGTCTCCACTGATGCCCAACTCTTGGTCTCCGCTGCCTTCTGCGCTGCCTGATTCAACGTAGGGAGGCTGGGTGGTGGCCAGGACCACCGGTGCGGTGGAGAGAGGACGGACGGTGGTTTTATACACCCCATGGGTCATCCATGGTGTAGTGGCTGGTCTGGCAGTCGTGATGCGCCTTGTTGTAGGGTGACCTCTTTCAGTAGGCCTGGCTTCCAACAGCAGGGAGCTGGTAGCCAGCCCAGTGGGTTCTGGAGCCCTGGTGGTGAGCCGCAGTGGCGGAGGAAGGATTAACTTGTCCAAGGGCAGTGTGGGCAGCGGTGTGGGTGGTGAGGCATGGCTTGTGTGAGTGATGGACTCTGAAAGGAGCAAGACAGGGTAGGTAAGGAGGGACCGGTCTGGGAAAAGCTGGCCGTGACACTGGGAAGCATGTCACAAACCCTCGGGCGCCTGCCCTGGGCAGTGCATCTGCTGCTGTGCCATGAAGAGTCATGGCACAGTGAGGAACCGCAGAGGGAGGCAGCCAGACCCAGGTCCAGCGTCAGGCCAGAGAGCCGGCGCTGCCCCAGCACCGGGAGCAGCAGACACTCACCGTGGCACTGCCCCACATGCTTCACTGTGATGACTTGTCCCTGCCGGCAGGCGATGGTCTTCAGCTGGCACTGGTCCCCGTACGTGACACCATCAGAGCCACACACCTGGGAGGCAGAGGGGAAATGTGAGCTGCACCTCTGTCCTCCCCCAAGCCCTGGGCAAAACAAACTGGTCTCTAAATGCTGGAAACGGAGGCTTTGCAGGGGTCCCTCTGAGGCAAAGTGGTGACGGTTTGAGGGACCTAAGGGTGGGCTGTGAAAGCCCAGGAGAGCAGCTCAGAGGTGCCAGATGGGGCACAGAGCACCCAGATGTGCTGGGAGACATCTACAACTCGCATGTCACCCTTCCCCACGCACCGAAGACAGTGACCAAACTTGCCAGTCTGCTTCTTGTTGGGGCGGGGGGGAAGAGACATCAGACCTCCGCGCTGCCTGCACCAGCCCGGGGCAGCTGAGCTAGCCGCACGTCCCCACGCTCCCCGCTCAGCCCCCCGTGGCTGCCTCTCCCGCAAACCTTGGTCATGTTGGCCTCCGAGCAGAGCGGGGATGGGCACTCGCAGTGGGCAAAGCCGTTGACTTCCACGCACGAGGCTCCAAACTCGCAGCTCATTTCCTCGCAGGATTTTGGGGCTGACGGGTCTGGGGTAGGGAGAGAAGGGGGAAAAGATGACCAACAAAGCACATACCAATCATGCAGCAACAGGCTATGCCAAATCAAACCCCCTCTCTCCTCCCAGTGGGTCTTAGCTCTCCTAGGGACTCTCCAGAGCGGTTCAGACTGGTGGACGAGACAGAATTTCACCAAGCAGAGGAACAGGCCCCCGTGCCGTGCACGAGTGCCCAGGTACCAGGAACCCAGCCAGGAATGGAGGCCGGGGCCCCTCTCCCCCAAGCACAAGCACACAGAGTGGGGGGGATGCATTTCTTTCACTGGCCCGTGCGTTGCCCCGTAGCAGTTCCCAAGCGCCCATTTCTCGCTGCCCCGTGCAATGCCTCACCTTTCTCACAGCCGGTCAAGCCCAGCTTGCTGCCATTGGGGCACTGGTTGCATTTCATACCAGTGATACCAGTTTTGCAGGAACACAGTCCAGTCATCTGCTCACAGTCATCGCGCACTGAGCCCACCGGGTCGCAGTTACAGGCTGGGCAAGAAGGGAAAAAAGACACTGCTTTGCTGGTGGACTTGTGGAGCCAACAGTAGACTCACGCAGGTTCACCAGCAAACCAAGAGAAGAGTGAGGAGAAGGGTGCAGGGGAGGACCATAACGCTGACTGCTACCCTGTACGTACAGAGCCCACACCAGCGGCAGGAACGTGCCTCCACCTGCCACCCTCTGACCACGGTCCTATGGCTTGCGATCCCACCTCTGCCCCACAGACCCGCATTCCCATCAGCACTGAAGATTTACGTTCACCCATCCCAGGAGACCTCCTGCCTCTCCCTGGTGCAGGGTAAAGGAGAGGGATGGCAGAAGAGAGAGTGGCCGTTGGTGCCTGTTTTGCTTGAGGGGTCAGAGGGTTTTACCTATTGATGTTTGCGATTCTGCTTTTAGAGCGAGACCCCACTCTGACGTAAAGACTACAGGTGAGAGCAAATTAAGTACAGACTTGGGAAGACACTTCAGCAGTGTGACGCCTTAGCTGCTACAAAGCTGACATCCTATTTCCAATTTAAGCTTTCCAGCTCTGACCTGCACCTACTGAATCCTGACGTGTCAGCGTTTAGACAAGCACTCCCTGGGGAGAGGAACCCAGGAGTCTGCCGGCCTGTCCTCTCTCCGAAGCACAAAGCATCCTTCCTACCCTTCACCTGCACAGTGGCGTCTCCAGTCGGAGCTTGCTACCTCTGAGCAGGACACTTGGACTCCGTCCCTCGGCTGGAGGCTTAGGCCAGGAGGGAGTGTGAGACGTACCTACTGCTCAGCACAAAGCTGTCTGCGATTTCAGCGAGAGATGGGTAGAAGGACATTCTCTGTTGATTGCAATCCCCTCCTAATAACTCCTCTTCCCCCTGGCTGTTGTGGCCTCTGCCTAGTTGGATCTAGATGGATTTCTTGGTGTGGGTCTCCCATGCAGCTTAAATAAACGGAGGGCTATTTTTCCTCTTTGTTTACTGCTGTTCTCACATTGCTATTCCTGGAGGCGAAAAACACCTCCCCGTTCCTTGCGCTTCCAACCCATTCCTTCGCACCTGCCTGCCCTGCCGCATGCAGGGACACCAGGGCGCTACCAGCCCTGCAGAACATCTGGCCAGCGAGCGGGTCCATGGAAGGAGACATCATCTCTCAGCCAAGCTGCGCCACGGGGCAGCAACAGCCCCTTCAGGGCAGCCGGTCTCTCTTGCACGGAGCAAGTCATCAAGCTCTGCAAACCCAGCTGCTGGAGGTGACTTACAGAATCCCAGACTGGTGGGGGTCGGGAGGGCCCTCTGGAGCTCCCCCAGTGCCACCCCCTGCCAGAGCAGGGGCACCTCCAGCAGTGGCACAGGACGGCGTCCAGGCGGGGTTGGAATGGCTCCAGAGCGGGAGACTCCCCCACCTCTCTGGGCAGCCTCTGCCACTGCTCTGCCACTCTCACAGCAAAGAAGTCCCTCCTCAGGTTTAGATGGAACTCCCTATGCTCACGTTTGTGCCCGTTCCCTCTTGTCCTGCCACTGGGCGCCACTGAAAAAAGACTGTTCCCACCCCCCTGGCACCCTCCCTTTAAGGATTTATAGGTATTGATAAGATCCCCCCTCAGTCTTCTCTTCTCCAGACTGAAAAGCCTCAAGTCCCTCAGCCTTTCCTCATCAGAAAGATGCTCCGGTCCCCTCAGCATCTCCGTAGCCCTTTGCTGGACCCTCTCAGGCAGATCCCTGTCCTTCTTGAACTGGGGAGCCCACAGCTGGACACAGCACTCCAGATGTGGCCTCCCCAGGACCGAGCAGAGGGGGAGNGTGCATGGGGTTATTCCACCCCAGGTGCAGTACCCTACGCTTGCCCTTGTGGAATTGCATTACAACAGGACCAACGTTAGGGCTCGTTGGTTTAAATAGCACGATACCCGGCCGTGCCCGGAGCCCCACGGAGCAGCCCGGGGAGCCGTGCCAGAAGAGGGAGAGTGTTGCACGGGACGAGGGGTGACGACACTCACGTGTGCAGCCGCTCTTGCTGTCGGTGACGATGCCGCGGAAATTCCAGAAACCGGGCTCGCAGCGGTCACACTTCAGACCCCCCACGCCTGGCTTGCAGGAGCACTGCCCCGTTGCGGGGTCGCAGGCTCCCCCGTAGGAGCCGTAGGGGTTGCACTGGCAGGTGCCTGCGAGCCAGAGAGACAGAGAATGTGAGGCTGAGTCCTGGCCGAGGAGGAAGGGGGACGCCGGGGGCTACATTGGGGCAGAGGGACCGACTGCTGAGCAACCGAGCTGCAGGAACGTGGTCTGACGCCGGGCAGGAGGAGGTTTGACACCAGCTGCTCTCAACACTTCTCCTCTGCCCCAGCGACAAGGGGGAACTAAATCCTCAGGGATTAACCCACTTGCTTTGCTGTCATCAAGGACTCCTCTCTCATCAACATCAAAGGGGGAGGAAGCTATTAGAAGTTTATTATTAATTCATTAATTAGGAACCTGATGGAGGGAAATGATCCAAAGATAGACAGAGAGACGCTCCCTTTATCCACGGGGAGCTGTAGAAAGAGGACATGGGGCAGAGCTGGAGAGAAAGGGAGACCTCAGGAGCAGCAAGTAGGGTACATGTGCCCATCCCCAGACTGCCAGAGGCAGGGAAATGGCACATCCGGAACAGGCAGCCATGGATAAATCTGCCCTAGGGGCTTCCAGCCACTGGTTAAGTGGCAATTACCTCCTGATGTACGCTTGCTGTCAACACAGGGACGCAGGTGGGACAGAAACTGGTGGGATACTGAATCCCGGTCAGCTGGGAAGCTGTGTCCGTGCATTGGAGGGCGAGGGACAGCACTTCCATCAGGGAGACAGAGGAACATCACCCCCAAGGCGACGCCGCAAGCGAAATGCTTGTCTCCTCCCTAGCGTCGCTCTGCCCGGCTTCTCCCCGCGCTGCCGGCCCCTCTTCCAGCGCCCACCTCGGCCTGCAGCCCGCCCCGCGCGCCCCCTGCCAGGAGATCCCCGGACAGTTCTCGGAATGCTGTTGCTTTTTAAATTATACGGCACATTAAACAGCACTACATCCTCATCAAGCAGGCATTAGCCGGGCCCAAGCACGGCGTGAATCGTGTCTCCGCGGGGTAATGCGTTTCCCTAACAGGCGGTCACAGCCTCAGCTGTAAAGAGTTTGCTAATGCCTTTCAAAATGTGCCTTCTGCTAAAGTGCTGACTCCGATAATTATTTAATAAATATTAATGAAACATTTGTCAGCTCGGTTTCCGGCACAGTGCAGTCACTGGTCGGGGGGGGGCCTGCAGAAGGTCCCTTAGGTGAACCCAAAAGCTCTGTTCCACCTCAACCCGCAGTGCAAGGACACAAGCATTGTTTTTGTCACCCAGGCTGTTGAAAAGCCCTAAGCCTCTAGCAACGGGCCGAAGGCACAGAGGGCACAGTCTGGCCCTAGGGAAACCTTCCAGGGCATCCAGCACGGCCTCAGCACCAGATGAGTTCTGAGCCACCATACTGTCTTCCCGCGTTTCAGAGGGAATTAGACCTGGAAGTTGACTCAGGGCTTTTGAAAGGACAAAAGCATCACTAGTAGGTATAGGAGGCGAAGCACGCGTGCACATCTCCACGTATGCACGCTGTGAGCCTGGAGCTGGGGATAAACAGAGGCTTTCTGAGCCTGGGAGGTGACTAGTTAAGCTAAGGAATGGGGAGGGTCCATCTTCCTTCGGTTCCCCTGGCGTGGGACCCCAAGTCCCCCCTCCATCTGATCTCTCCCGCCTTCCAGCTGTCCTTGAAGGTCCTCCATGCCCTCCCAGCTGGGAACACAATATTCACTCACTTGGGCATCCAGCTGCGCCCACTCCGAGCGCCAAGGTCATGTTGTCTGGGCAGCATCCATAGATGGTCTGGCTGCAGTGCACAACCAGGAGAGGTGGTGGGGTTGTGGCAAGGGCTGCAGAGGAAGGCAGAGAGGTACAGGTTATCTTTGGCACGTAAGCTGCCACAGGGCGGTATTGCCAATATACGGATCGAGCGGCTAGCATCGTTCCTGCAAAAGCACGTGGATCCTTGCAGAGATGCTGGGAACAGGCGATGAGGTGAGGTCCTACCCTTGGCCACGAAAAGCACAAGGCGTGAAACAGGAATGATGCAGCGGGGATCAGCAAACCAACACAGACACCGCTGTGTCCTTAGCGAGCGCTTCCTTGCTTAGCCCCAGGGAAAGGGCGTGCGGTACTGCAGGGCAGTAACTGGGAGGGACCAGTGCACACAGCTTGTGTCAGCCTGGGGGGGGCTGGCTGCTTTCGGGGGACTCACCGCGGCAAGCTCCTTGGCTAGTGACATAGAGATCCTGGCGTTTTTCACACCGTGTCTTCTTCAGCTCACACTCGTTGGTGTAGGTCACACCATCAGAACCACACACCTGCCAGGACAGGGATGGAAGCCGCTCAGGGCAGTCCCTGGCACAGGGAGGCAGGTTCCCTACCCTTGGGATGCCCTCTCCTGCCCAGGAAGCATGCGGGAAGACCACCAGGGAGAAGAAAGGAGGGGAGCGAGGACTCCAGCAGGCAGCCCAGAACTGCTCAGCGTGCTTACCGGGTTGCGTGGCACTGTCAGGCAGGTGAAGTCACACACACAGCGGTCATCCTCTGCATCCTCGTCCCACCAGCCCCCGTACTGCCGGCACCGGTCCTGTTCACACTCACTCCCGTCGCCGGAGCCCGAGCCCCCTGAGCCGCACTCTGGAGTGAAGGACCACCACGGTGAGGAAGGGGCTCCCACCCAGCAGGGCAGAGTTAGGGAAAAACAGAGGGGATGGCGCCAAAGCCCCCTCTCTGACGCGAGGCTGTGCCCCGGGCAGGGGAAGCAGCCCACAGCGGCACATGCCCATCCAAACCACAGCAGATTTAATCTCTTCAGCACAGGCAACCCCAAAATCCAGGGCCTGCTTTTATTATTAAGGTGCTTATGCCTGGACCTCAGATTAGATCCCTCTCCCTTGGAGAAAGCAGGTTCTCCCACCGCTGTCACAAGACTGTGCTAAGCCTACGTAGTGAAAACTGCAGAGGGATGCTTTAGCAGGTGGCCTGAAGTCTTCCTCTCTACAGCATCACCGCAGGAGCAAAAGCAAGGATCCTGTGGCTATCAGCACCCTGCAGGCTACCTGGAGATCAGACAGCTAATAGCCATGCACAGAAGGAAGGGCTGCCACTCGACTTAATGACAGCTTAATTCCATGCTTTGATCCGACTCAGCCCCCTTCTCCTGCCCTCCCAAACACACAAAGCACCAAAGCTAATATAAACAGGGAAAGCAGAGCAGAGGAAGGGATGGGGTTTGGGTTTAGTCTGAAGTTCAGTTAGGCAGATACTCTTAACAATATATAAACTGTGTCCCTAGCCTGGCTGCCTCTCCACAACATGCCCAGGGCTCCAGCAGCAAGACAGAGAGATGTGGCTGATTTCAAAGGCTTCTTAAAGGGGAAGAGGGGGGCAGGGAGGAAAACCTGGCCCTCTTTATTGAGTGATCAAAGGCTGGGATTTGGCATTACACAGAGAATTATTTAAGATCTTTTCCCAGAGGGACATCAACCTGAAATTCCCCAAGGAGGGCTGTGATCAAACACCATGTTATATCTTCCCCTCTCCCTAAGCGCTGCCGCAGCACTGAAGTCCTTTCCAGCTAGACTACATGTGCAACGAGCCGGAGAATCTCAGCTCACCAGGTCAGCACATCAGAAGGTTTAGGCGCCTCCTCTATTCGGATTCAGGCAGCATTAACCCCCAGCTCTCCCCCTGCTGTGGGAAAGCTCAGCAGGTTCTTAGTTCTTAGCCTGGCCAAGCAAGGTACAGCCAACCCCGCGACCTTCCCGGGCGCTCAGTACGGAGTCAATAGCGGCCACAGGCAGAGGGAAGCAAAGCGGCAGCCAGCCTCCCTGCCCCAGGAACCGCTCCGTTTCCCCCAGCCAAGACCCGCTGAAGTGTGAAATTAAAGCAGCGATAAACTCCTTGCCCAGCCGATTAGGTGGCGTCACCTCTCATTACTGCTGGATACCGCAAGACAAAGGGGAAAGGGAGGTGGCAGGGATGCTGGGTGACAGGGGTCGACTAGCCAGGAGGGGAGAAGAGGGTTGTTGGCACGGGACCCGGTGTGCTGGGGGCACTGGGGGTATCCGGGGCACTATGCCTGAGCTCCGCACAGGGGGGCTCACGTGGTGGGTGGACACAGCAGAGCAGCGAGGGAAGAGCCCGCGGAGTGCCGCCTCTGTTCTTTCTCACCCCTTCCCCCACGGCTCGAGGAACGGCGGCAACCTACCATCCTCGCACGGCCCCATCCTGGCAACCTCAATGCTCTTCTTCTGCTGGCAGGAGGCCACCCGCAGTTCGCACTGGTTGTCGTAGGTGAGGCCATCGCTCCCGCACACCTGAGCGAAGGGCTGCCTCTCGCAGCGCGGGCACACGCACTGCCCGCCCACGCACTTGCTGCCGAAGGAGCACACCGTGCTGCCGCAGGACTCTGTGGGGCAAGAGGGAGGAACCACAGTGAGATGTCGTAGGGGCCTTCGCAGCCCGCTGCCCGGTGTCACAGAGCTGGGGACCGCTAATGCCATGCCCTTAGAGGCAAGGAGAGAAGTCCTCCTTCCCCAGAGTGGTTTGTTATTGCTTTTTCTAGGACGCCAGCAAGGAATCCCATTTACTCTCATGGTGACTTCAGCCTCCTCCTGCTCGCAGTGCCCACAGAGCACCAAGAGTCATCTGTCGCACTCGGTTGCTCTTCTTTCCCAAATTTAGAGATCTCCATGCACAGCTCAGCCTTGGAACACAAACCCAGCTGGACAGGTTTTATGAGGCTCAAAGCATTGCTTTTACTGTAGTAGCATTTGTCCTAAGGAAGAACCTAGGCGGGGCTTTTAATTCATTAATTCAGTAAGAAATTAGCACAGACAGTTCCCTGAGCTGGGGAGTGGGGAGGAAACACACGAGCAAAGAAGAATCAACCCCAAGGGACGGAGGGAAGGGAAAGCTACTGAGATGAACTGTCTGATCAAATAGACCCTCGATGCTTTCGGTTCTGGTGGTAGCTATTAACACGTTTTTAGCCCAATTTCTTTGCTTGGCTCAGGCAAGTAACAAGGCGGGCAGATACTACCTATGATGCATAGCTGGGGCTGAAAAGGAGAAGCTGCTTGAGACACTCAAGATGCCCAATTCTTGTGAAGCCAAAAGGGAAGACCACGGCAGAGAAGGTGAAAAGGCTCAGACACTGTCTCCGAGTGACCAGCCAGGAACGGCAGCCCAGGGCCATGCTGCTGGGTGTCCCCGGGCAAGCCGGGGAGCTGATATCCTCCTGGGAAGTTCCCCCAGAACAACCAATAAAAGTACCAGGAGGAGAGCTAGGGAGATCCTTCATACATCCCAACCCTGGGGTTTCTCCGGTGCCTCCAAGGGCTGGCAAACCCATGGGCTGCGAGTGCTAAAACTGACCGGTGAGCCGCGGATGGCCATGGCCAGGGCAGCTCAGCGGGGCCCGGGCAGCCAGCGGGGCTGAGCATCCGCTCTCCGAAATGCCACCGGCAGGAATGAGACGAGGGAAGAGAGGGACCTTGCCAGACTCACTGCAGTCTCCTTGGGCAGCCACCAAAATGTTCGTCTGCTGCGTGCACGCCCGGACGTGGAGCTCGCACTCGCTGCCGTACGTGTTGCCATCTGTGCCGCACACGGGCTGAGAGGAGGGAACGCACTCCGTGGGGCACACACACCGTCCCGTCTCCGCCTCGCAGATGGCCCCAAACTGGCACTTGCCACAACGGTCTGCACAGGCAAAAAAAAAACAACCCAAACCCGGTAGGTTAAAACAACAGGGCAGGAAGGCATCGCTGTCTAATGAAGTGCTAGAACAGAAATAAAACCCCACTGTGATATCCTCCCCCGGGTCGAGCCCCTGCAGACGCCGCAGCGTTGTCGGGAGCGGGAGCCGTAGGGCAAGGGAAGGAGCGGAGGCGAGGGCTGCAGGAGGAGGGAGAGCCAGGCTCGGAGGCAAAAAGGCAGTAACTACTCGTAAAAGCCATCAGGGCCAGGAGTAACCGTGATGAAATGTCACCAGAGCTGTATGCCGTTACAGCTAAATAGGAGGCGGGAGAGAGAGGAGCGGCAGAGTGCAATTACAAGGAGTGATAAATCACTCCCAGCCTTGAGAGAAGGAGCGCAGCATCCCGGATGGCAAGCGGGCAGTCTCCCGGGGGAGAGAGGCGGCAGGATCCACACGTGGCAAGGCAGGAGGAGGGCGGGAAGGGGGATACTGTCTCCCCCGAGTTTATCAGGGTGCCAACAAGGCTGGATGCAGGTATAACAGCACCGATTCGGAGCACCCTGCCACCTCTCCCCAGCGGGATCCTCTGACACACACACAGCACACGCGCAGGCTCCGGTCAGATAAGACGTTTATCTTTGTAATAACTCACTTGCAAAGGAGCTGTCACTCCTCGCAGGAGAGACCGGACAGCACATCTCCTGACTCCTGGGTATTTAGCGATTCACGGCTTCATTTTCTCCTTCAGACAAACACCCCTCTTCCCTCCCCTGCCATTCAGCTCCCGAGGAACTTGGCTCAAAGATGGTTTTTCTTATTTTTCTTTCACACAGCAGCTGCTGCCTTTGCACGGGGGAAGGGAAGATGCAACAACCCCCCCCC
>VZSZ01006386.1:823624-837780 GCA_013398815.1 Ibidorhyncha struthersii
CCCCCCCGGCTCGGTTTGTGCGGACTGTTGGCCGGGAGGTTTCTATCGAGAGCACCAAGTCCGCGGCCACGGCTGGGCTCTGCAGGTCGGGAGAAGGGCTGCCCAAGGCAGTCCGTGCGCAGACTCAAGCGCCCGTGTCCCACTTTGAGTGACACAGGATTAATTTCTCTTTCCATAATTTTACTTTTCAGTAAGGTCTCTTCTAATGCTAGCGGAAAACTGCATTTTTAGAAGACTCTAGCATCTGAATTTGTGAAAATACTTACTTTCTAGCCAGCTCTGGTGTGTGGGTTTCAAGGTCTCAGTATTTTCGAGCTCGCCATGTGTGGGGATGAGCAGGAGCGAGACCCAGACACTTGATCCAAGGTGGCCAACAGGATTATTTCATACCATGAACGGCACGTTCAATATAAATTATTAAGTCTGCTGAGGAGTTTTTCTCCCCTGTGATGGCTGCCATCCTAAGAATTCCTTGCCCCAGTACCAGAGCCCTGAGCCCTTCCCTTCCCCCTCGAAGCCGGAGTGCTCCCAGTGTCCGACATTTGCTGTCACTGCTGGGAGCACACAGCTTCCTACAGATAAAACGGGCTGAGTATAATCCTCATATATTTTATACTGGTATCGGGATCAATATTGGTTCTTTAGTGTTATTAACATCAATTATTTAGTCTTATTCTATTAAATCTGTTTATATTTTAACCCTTGAGTTTCCCTGTTTTTCCCAATTCCCCCTTCCCAGGTAGGAAGGGGTCATCGGGTGAGAGAATAACTGTCTAAGCGACAATAAGTTATTGTGGGTTCTTCAAACCATAACAGCGTGTGCCCAACAGCCGAGGTATTTCCATCCTTCACTGTTTCTCCCGTAACTGCGTAGGGATGGCACCAGCATTTTCTTCTGACCTGAATCCCACTGGGTTCCCTGCTAAGCTGCAGCGGGGAGCTCCACGGGTTGGAGAGGGTCTTGCTTTTCTGGAGGAAGGGTCTTCCTTTTCTGGGCTGTCTCAAGGCCCTTACAGCTCAGGAGCACGTTGCCCGAGTAGGACTGCACAGCGCAGCTCGGTGGGGAAACGACCGTAAGGAACCAAGCCCGGTTTTGCGAGGGGCACTGCTACGCCACACCAACCCACAGCAGCCCCGGCTGGAAAGCCAGGCACCACCTCCTGATACCCAGCCTGAAGGTTAGGGGATGAAAGACTGTATTTTGACAAAAATCGCAACGAGCCTAACCCTACCTGACCATCCTGGCGGATTTTTGTCCCGGGAGAACCCGGCCAGCTCAGGATGCATCTCTCTGAAAACACTTTCTGACTGGCAAAGCTGTGCTGGCACGGAGAGAGCGCTCGCAGATGGGACTGCTGTGTGCGGGTCTGAGTCGCATACGCTACGTGGTGGCAACCAAAGCACAAAGACACCCCAACAGCCCCATCTCCCCGCCGCTGGGGCCACGCTCATGGTTGCAAGCAAACCCAGCTGTGGCCAGCAGCAGGAGGAGGAGGAACCCCCAGAGATCGGCTCTTACCGCAGGGCCCCTTGTGTTTCACTTTGATCTCCTTCTTGAGGACACAGGCCATGGAGTCGAGCTCGCAGGGGTTGCCATAGGTGCGGTTGTCGCTGCCGCACACGGGGTCGTAGCGGCCCTGGCACACCTGCTGGCACTCGCACACGGCCTCCTGGTTCTTCACCACGCACGTGGCCCCGAAGGTGCACTCCACGCTCAGGCACGGGCTGGGTGTCCCCAGGTCTGCAGAGGGGACAGGAGAGAATGGCACCGGTCTGAGTCCGCTGCTCCCCCAGCTCCCCCGGGGCACTGTGCACAGCAACGCATGCCAGCATCCCCAGCCTCCGCCCCGCGCCTGCCTCCCCCAAGCCGCGGCAAACGCGCAGAGCTCCTGGCCTTGGCACCAGCCCAGCCCCTGCACCCTCCATGCCACCCCGGCATGCCCAGCTCAGCATCTTCCCCATGCTTGGCAGAGGTTAGGGATGGGAAGCAGGCACAAGATCTTCTCCCTGCACGCCATGAACAGGACCTCGTCTCCTCCATCCCAGCCAGAGGTGGGATCAGCCCCGTGGGTTTCTGCGCCAAACCCCGACGGCTGGGTCTCCCCAGCAGCTCCCAGCCAGCGTCAAGACCGAGCATCATGTGCCGAGGGAGGGAAACACAGACTGAGGCCCTTCCCCAGGAGGGGAGCCGGCACTTCTTTTCCCGGGAAGCAGTGGTGCCACGAGCCTGCCTGTGAAGTCGGATCTGAATGACCAGCTCTGTGGCAGAGGGCAAGGCAGGAGGCAGCACAAAGCCCTCCTCAGCGTGGGTCTTGGTGCCTCCAGGACACTCACTACATCGTCACACAGTACCTGGCATCGGCTGCTGAACCCTCAGTAGCCAAAAAGCTCACAGAGGGGTAGTTCCCTTCACTGAGGTCCCACATCCTCAGAATCACACTGAACAGCTCATCCTAACACCCCCTGTGGAAACACCCAGAAGATCTGGCTGGAGAGGACACCTGCATAGACAACGCTCTTAGTCATATGGTTTAGTTTTAGGTAGTCCTGCAAAGAGCAGGGAGGTGGACTCAATGATCCTTACGGGTCCCTTCCAACTTGAGACATTCTATGATTTGGCTTCGCCACACAGCCCGTCTCTCTCCTCTCCCCAGCAGCTCCAGCTCCCTCCCCCTCCTCTTGCAGCTGGTGTTGGAAGGGCCGGGGAGCTGCTGTGCGGCAGGATGAAGAGACCTGGCGTCCTCGTTTCGGCCCAGTCCTCGGGCATGCGGCTCTAAGAGCAGAGCCCCGAGGCTCCCTGGGGACGGGTAATGTCCCGCAGTGTGGGCTGGAGGCCGAGAGGCAGCAGTCCCCTCTGCTCACTCACTGGAGGTGCTTAATCAAAGCCGGTCGAGCAAGTGGCACCTTCCCTGCAAGATGCCCGGCGGTGACGATGAGGTGAGCAGCCAACCCCGATGGTGATGGCAAAGAGGAAAGGCCGAGTCCCACTCCCTGGTACAGCTCTGCAACTGCTCGCAGGGAAAGCCCTGCGGTTCCACCCGGTCCCCAGCCCGCTTGCTGAAGGCAGGCATGCCCCTCCAGGAATGTCCTCCCCCATCCCGAAGCCAAGCCAGGCAGCTAAAAGGCGGGACTGGCCTGGCAGCGCTGCTGGGAACAGACCCAGCACTGCCCAACGACCCCTTCTTGTGACTCAAGAGAAAAGCCCTGAGGACCTGGGGCAAGGAAAGGACACAGATTTAATCCGTGTTGCACGCTGACGAGGACACACGACAAAACAGATATGAGGAACAGACAACGCGGCCAAAGCGAGATGGATGCAACAGGCAGAGACAGCGCAGCCCCACCAACACCAAACAGCGAGGCAAGCACAGAGCCGGAGTGCAGTGGGAAAGACAAAGCCCTCCGGAGCCCGTTGGCGCGGCACACAGTGGACAGGGGCAACACGTCCATTTTCCTCCCCTGCTAGGACCACAGTGGCGTATCTACAGAGCACGAGCAAGGCTTGACACCCCTGCCCCCCCCCCTCCAGGAGTGAGAAAACGGTCCATAGCATGGGCACGGGCAAGTCTGAATTTTGGAGCTGGCTCTTTGGGAAGCACCTGCCAAGTCAAAACTTACAGCCAAAAGTCTGCAAAGCAACAGGGAAGAGGGGGACGGTTCAGGCACACGGCCACTCCTTCGACCCAGCCTTTTCAACTGTGTCCCCAACTTCCCCGCAGCTGAAGAGTTTCTGAGCCGTTCCCAAGGACCAGGAACCCCCCTGCTGCGCTTCGCCCTGCGATGCTGCTGACATCTCCTGCTTGTGTTTCGCTTGTTTTCAAAAACGACATCTGTACCACAATCACGTCCCCCCAACACAGAGACAGAGGCTTGTGTGGAGAAAGCACCTCTGCTGGACACAATTAGGCAGTAAAGGACGCAACGAGGTAGGCACGAAGCAGTTACATGCGCTCATTTGGAATCCAAATTCACACTCTTGTCTTGGGGAGCGACTGAGCAGTGAGTGAGAGCGCAGGGAGGTGCCAGGCCCGGTGGAGAACCCTGCCCTGACATTTCTCGCCCTTCTTAAGCAAGCAGACCTGCGGAGATGCAGCACATGAAGTTCCTTCACAGCCCGAACCTCAGCCTGTGAAGTTTCCCACACAGCCCTGGGCACCCGCAGATGTCAATGGGAGTTTTGGCACCAATTCTGATGTGGGTGGATATAACGAGGACCTACCGAGGGAGGACTTTAGGCTGTGCTATAATCAAGACCTGCTTTGATTCCTGGCCCTTCTCCATCTTCTCCAGGCAGGGAAACCGAGGCACGGAGCAAAAAATGCTCATTCTGCACCCGGATTGATTCAAGGGCGTGATCCCTCACCTGCTGCCAGGCTGTGCAGAAACCTAACCGAGCCCTGGGGGGACACCGAGCTCTCCTGCCAGCCTTGCCTGAGGATGGCTATGGGGAAAAGGCTCTGAAGATGCTTCGTAACCCATCACGCCCCATCGATCTGCGCCCACGACACCCAGCGGGCTCCAGCACCAGCTCCACAGGGACACAGGGGAGTAATTCTTAGAGAAGAACCACATTTGAGAACAGACAGCCCCTCAGGGCTTCCAAAAGGCACACGGTGCTTTGCTGGACACTGGGGAGGGGAGCTGCAATCCCCGCGGAGCCCCTGCCCACTGGACTTGCACAGACAAGCGTGACACACACTACGGAGAGCAAAGGGACAAGCATCGCAGTCCCAGGCAGGCAGAAGTCTTTGGGAAAGAGGAGGTGGGGAAGAAAGGGGGGTTAGTTGGGGGCAAAAGGAGAGGTAAGATCAACCAGGAGCAGTCCAGACTGATGTACCGGCCAAAGAGGGGCTTGCTACAGACTCGGGGGGGGTGGTGGGTGGGGGGGGTCACAGCACCCACCTCTGCTCCCACTCTCATTTGCCTCGAAGGGTCAAGCCACAGCGAGCACCGGACAAGACCCCACTGCACTGCAAGGCATTTCCAATCCAGCAGGAAGTGTTTGGGGCGAGGGATGGGAGCAAAACCAGGGCAATCTCTCCATCCCAGGGGCTCTCAAGCAAAACTAGAGAGGAGGGGAGCAGTGAGAAGAGGCCAGGACTGTCACTGGCTACGGAGAAGGGGAGAAAGCCGACCTCCTAGCAGAGATGTCCGGGTAGGGAGCAGAAGGGTGCTGCGAGGACACAATTCCTTCCTCCAAACAGGCAACACTGTAAAACACAAGACACAGACGAAAAAGGAAAGAGAGAGAGAGTGGAGGGAGGAGGAGAGCAGGGGGAGAGAGCAGACAGGCAGGGAGGAAAAGACAGATGCAACTACAGACACCTTCCCTCCACCTCCTGTCCACATCGGTCTCATCCCATCCCTTCTTTCTCAGCTGCCCCCTCATGGTGTAAAAGTAGAGAAGGATTAAACACAAGGCCTGGACTGTTTTGTTTGGCTTTGCCTCCTTTGCCTTGCTGCTGGAAAAGACAGCAGCAGAGCTCAGATTAAAACACTGCGATCATACTAACGGCCCCCATCTTTCCATTCCTGCCCTTCCCCAGCTCCGTGCATCTCCCGTATCCCCACAGCGCAGAGGCATGGATGAACTCGCCACGCTCCCCACCCTGGGTGCTGGGTGCAGACAGAATCTGTAGTTCCCTCAGCCCCTGGTCTCACCCCCTGCCAAATGTCCCACGACTCCCATCCCTGCATCCCAAAAAACCTCAGCCAGGAAAGAAGTTCGCGCCACCAGCAGTGCTCATGCTGAGAAGCCCTGTCTTGACACACAGGCTGGCAAGCAACATCACCACCCCGTCCCCCTTTCTCAATCCGTTTCCCATCTCGAGTTGAGTCTGAACTGGGGACACAGAGGAGGAAGTGCTTTCTTCCCAAATGGCAGCACTCAGCTCAGAGAGAAGATGCTTTCCTCAGCTGACGGGGAGGCCAAAGGCTTGCCCACACCTCATGCCTTACAAGGGCACATAGTGATAGCACGAGGGGGAATGGCTTCAAACTGGAAGAGGGGAGATTTAGGTTTTATATTAGGAAGAAATGTTTCCCTGTGCGGGCGGTGAGCCCCCGGCACAGGTTGCCCCAAGAAGCTGTGGCTGCCCCATCCCTGGAGGTGGTCAAGGCCAGGTTGGACGGGGCTGGGAGCAACCTGGGCTGGGGGGAGGTGTCCCTGCCCGGGGCAGGGGGGTGGCACTGGATGGTCTTCAAGGTCCCTTCCAACCTAAACCATTCTATGATTCTATGGTGACTTGCTACGGGGCAGCCTGGAGCTGTCGTGGGGACTTTGGAATCCTAGGCTTTGGCAGACAGAGCCCCAGCTTTGATTTACTTCCCCCAGACGACAGGCTTTGTTTGCTCCTGCCCCACAAGGGTGTATGCAGCTCCTGAAAGCAGATGTGCGCATCTGTGGGCCTCGCCTGGGGGAAGAGAAGTTGTGGGGAAGCTAAAATAAAAGAGAGGAAGATGGAGAGAGGAACAGCAGATGCACAGGGACCGTATCGTACTGTCCACTGGCCTCACCCTACTGAACGTGGTGGAAACGACATGCATCTGACAGCAGGGTAACTATCAGCACGAGTTCTCTGCTCACCCTAGAAATTTGGGAAGCCTTAGCAAGGGCCTGACACTAAAGAAGGTACAGAAAAGGGTGTGTAGAGAGCCCAGGGCACCACAGCACAGCCACCAGCCACCTCCTGGCCCCACTGCCCCAGAGCCACCTCGGAAGCCCAGCGGCTTCGCCCTCCCCTGCGCCAGGGCAGCCCCATCCCTTCCCATGTCAGCCCCAGAGGCCGGTCACACCTCCAGAAAAACTCCAGTGACATAACACGGGCAGGAAAATGAGCACCAGGAGTTGCTGGAGCTCACAGCTTCCCAGCAAGGCTTCTGGTTGCCATCCAACACCAGCTCCCGGGGAGAGAGAGGACTGAAAGGTGCCTCTGTTGCCCTCCCTGTAGGGAGAACTTGGGGAGCTGCCTCCTAATCATTCAACCACCAGAAACACAGTGAAATACATGATTAAAAATAACAGTTGTGATTATATTGAGTGTGATTTTTGGGAGCCTGACAAACCATTTTCAAGCAGCTGGGCCTGGCAGCATCAAAAACCTACTGCAGGAGCACAAAGCCAACAAAACAGACCCACAACACGGGGCTTAATTTCCAAGTACTTCAGAAGGTTTGACACATCTGATACCTTATAAAACACCGGCTTAAAATAATAGGACACGGTCCTAGATCGAGTAAAAACCAATTTGAGCTGAAGTGAACAGTCCTTCCAACTCATACAAATTAATCCAGTGACAGTGTTTAACCTCCTTAATTTTCTGTGCAATAATTTTAAAATTGGAATTTCCCAACATCCTAGGGAGCCAAAGCCCCATCCTATCGCATAAGCCTGAAAAAAAGCATCCGTTTGTCAAAAGCTTCTCCCAGAGACGAGACAAAGACACGGCAAGCCATCCAGAGAGCGGGCGCGCTGGGAAGAGTTCCTTACGGAGAGTACCTGGAGCTGAGAGAAGCAGGCAGGCATGGAGGGGGAAGCATGGAAGGAGCTTGGGGACTGGCACTACCCTGGGAGGAGAAGTGAATGGCATGGGCTGCACGGGAACTGCGTGGTGGTGAACGTGAGAAACCAGCGGGAAAACAACAACAGACACTTCGGTACTGTTTAAACACAAATGATTCTTCCCCATGTTACTGAGCACATCAGACAGAGACAAGACCAAGGAGGAACACACGCACACACATACACACGAGGACTGCTGGAAGGAAAAAGAACAGGGAACGGATAATCAGGGCTTATCGGCCGCAAGACTGAAGAGTGCCTGTGGCTTGCTCAGACGGTGGGCACGCAGTCACAACTTACCTGCAGCTTCCCAGCATCAACGCGAGCACCGTTGCCTGCACGGAAGGGACTGACGCAGGCTGGGCTTAAAGCGGCTGCTGGGGCTGGGAGGTGAGAAGTAGGGGGGTACCAGTGTTCCTGCAGGCGACCAGCCCGGCAGCACCAGTGCTTACCACAGGGTCCACTGTGCTTTACTGGGATGGCAGCCTTCTGGTGGCACTCGGCCTTCTGGCGCTCGCAGTCGTTGCTGTAGGTCCGGCTGTCCCGGGCGCAGACAGGCCGGTAGGCGCCATCGCAGGTGATGCGGTCACAGGAGCAGCGAGCGGCGCCACGGCGGTTCAGGCAGACAGCGTTGAATTTGCATTCATCCTTGCATTTGTCTGGGAGGAGAGAGGACGACACCATTCGCACCCATCCCAGGGACAGGGGAAGGGGGTATACTCTCATTGCCAAGAGCACGGGACGGAGCGGCGGGAAGGTCAGGGACCCGAATGCTCCTGTTCCCCAGGAAGCAGAGAGGTACTTACCCTGATGCTGGCACTGCCCTGAACGCACCTTCTGGATCTCCAGTCCTCGGATGGCCCCCGAGCGCCCCATCACGCACTCGTTGTCATAAGTCACCCCGTCGTCGCCACACACCAGCTCCCTCTTTGGGGGACAGTTCTCGGGGCGGGGGAGCAGGTCCGCCCTTCGGGTGCGGGGGTTCACCCGGCAAACACGATTCATGTCGTTGAGGACGCCTTTACACGGGTCTGCGCACAGAGCCAGGGCAGATAGTTAGGCACACGCACGCCCTGCCCAAAGAGGTGCTTCCTGGCCTGCCCGCCTCCCTCCCAGCTCCCCAGAGCCTCCGTACCTTCCCCAGCAGCACTCAACACGTGCTCAGCTCTTCCTCTGGACCGGACATCTGTAGGGCTCTGCGCTCGGGAGGACTCATTTGTTACTGAGCTGCACGCACGGAGGACACGCGCCCTTTCCAAAGTGACCGCTGGGTGGGACGAGCTCTGCCTTTTTTCCCATCCTGACCCACCTTCACTCACACCTTTCTAGGGGACAGGGCTCCCCGCCCCAACCCAGGCAAACCTCCTGTCCAAGGGGTGTTCGCTGGGCATTGCAGGATGCTTGGTACTCCCACCCTGCTCCTCCTGCTCTCCCTCCTTGTCTTCCCAAAGTGCTGGAAGAGCCCCGAAGGCAGCCAGGGCCACACGCTGCCTTGCCCCACTGCTCCAGTCTAGGCTTATCCGGATCACTCTTTCTGATGAGCTTAGTTCATATTAGCATACCAAAGAGATGGGCAAAACAGGTGCTGACTGGTGGCTAATCCCTACTCTAGCCCTGGGCTTTTCTCTTCCTTGTCAAGCAGGTACCTGGAGAGTGCCGATTCATTTTCTGCAATTGCAGAAACGCGATCGAACGCTTCCACCCTTTAATCCTACCAGTCTGAAATCTCTGCGTTGACCACAGTCCCAGGCTGACAAGGGGAGGAAACAATACAGTCCCCCGTTCCCCCAGCTTCTCGAAAGCAGGCCAGGGACCTCCCTTTCGGTCACCCCCACATCCCATGGAGAAGGCTGGCCTAGGACAGGGTGACAGCTGAACTCATTTGCTTTGTCCATTTCCGCACGTGCAGTAATCCCAGAAACAAAGCAGATGAAGGAGCTCCCACAGGACCCACCCAATCCATCTCCCATTCCCTCTCCGGCAAGAGCTGCCCGGGCTCACTGCTGCCCTGCAGTCACACCAGCAGACAGCCAGGGACGCGTTACCTCCTTGGAGGCCTCTACAAACCCCAACAAAAATCACCAGAACATCTTGCGCGGACTCAAGGAGCTGTGGGTAAATAAGGCTGCTGTAGTGGAGCAGGGATGCGGTATAGTTGAGGAGGTGGGGACCAAATCAGAGGGGTTGGGGTGAGGCAGACGCACAGACATATCTCTGGGACTACATGCTGAGGATATTTGAGATGTGCGCTGCCTGCACTGCTCATCCCCACTCTCTCCCCTACCTTGCAGCGCATCCTCAAACCTTACAGCACACCCAATCGAGTCCAAACGCCTCCAAGTATTTTCAGGTTTCACAGCCCGGCTGCTCAATCTGAATTTCTGCTGATGCCCAGCTAAAAATCAGGAGGACCCCAAAGGAGCAGCAAGGCTCAAAGCCTCCTCTCTGCCCTAGAAACCAGGAGCACCCAGCGTGGCATCACCTCTTTCGCACCTCCCACTTGTGCCCATCTCGCCCTACTTGGGACTGAGCAGTGAAAGTGCAATTAAAGCTCTTCCAGGTTCGCAGCCTGCCCAAATACACTCCCACACTCCTTTCCCCGGGGACAAACACTGGTCTGGCACGTGTCCTGGCTGATCTCCTGGTTTTCCTAATGAACACAGTTGCTTTTAATTACAAGTATCCACAGCCATCGTTAGCCGAAGAGGAGGCCATCCTCAGGGTGGCAGGACTGCGTTTGCGCTCTGGGATCTGTGCCTGTTGGGCTCCTTTAATTAGAGGGAGCTGCCTGCCCACGAGCCCCGGGACGCCGGCTACCAGCAGGCTTCTTGCTAAAAACCTGCAGCCGGGGGGGCCTCCAGCCAGGGGAGACAGCAGGAGGGAAAGGAGGTGGCACAGATGTTGCTACTTCTCTTTAGGTCAGTGGGTCCCCAGCAAAAATGCCGACAGCCAAACGCCACGGGGGGAGCGCCGGCTGGGTCTGCGTTTCAGAAACCGCCACCCAGAGACTGACTTTTTTCTGCCCAACCCGCATTTTTGAGCTGATGACAGCAGGCAAATTTTTCTCCCCAACCCTTGCCGTTTCCCGCTGGTCTGCCCTCAATAATCCTGATGCAGAAGGAAATGTTCTTAAAGCAATAAACCCCGGGGAGGGGGTGTGCAGAGGACTCACCGCAGGCGCCATCGAACTTCTTGAAAACGTTCTCCTGCTTGTCGCAGGCGTGCTTGTTGAGGTCGCACTCGCTGCGGTAGTCTTTGCCGTCGCTGCCGCACACCGTGCTCTCGGGCACGCCGCTGCAGGACGATGGGCAGACACACTTGGCGGACTGGCCGTCAGTGGAGCGGACGCACGTGCTGCCAAAGCTGCAGGTCACCTCCGCGCAGGGGTCCTTGGAGCCTGCGGGAGAGAGGAGGGGGCACGGCACAGGCGTGAGCACAGTGACTCCCATGCCGCCCTCTCTCACTCGCTCCTCTCATGGGACAAATAAGCTCAACACATCACGATATCTACCTAGACAGCCCCAGTCCCTCCGAGCGCCCAGGGACGCAGATGACAGCAACGGATGCCCTTCCCTTCCTGTCCACTGAAGCCAGTGCCGCGAACCTGGTGCTGAGCAGGGAGCTCAGCCACCCCGATGTCCACGGAGGCAGGTAGGATCAGCCCCAAACCCACGGCACACGAGGAAGGGGGCTCGCTCCCCACCTGGCACTTCAGGCAGAGCCTCTCCTTTCTAAACCTCAGCCTCAGTGCCGCGAGCTCCCTTCCCTGCACATGCTCTCCGAGAGCCTCTTGCTTCAGCAAACGAGCAAAACGAGGGTCCTTAAGGCGCCTCCTGCAAACCATAATTAGAGGAAGAGCTCGAGGAGCAATTTCCTCACTGATGGGGAAGGGCCAAAATATATTTGCCAGCTTGTTTTCTTTTATTTTTTCCTTTATTTGTCACTTTTTTATGATTACTATTTTAAATAAATCACTCGGCACTCTCTCCCCACTGACAAGCCCCAGCACGAGTGCCGGGTGCAGATTTATTGCAAGCCAGAGCACCGCACGAGAGAAAGGTCAAGTTAATTTACTCTGAGACGAGGAGACCGGGGTCTCATTTCCACAGCTCCTTGCTCACAGCTGGTGAATGCCAGGCTGGGGAAGGGCTTTCCTCAACCCACCCAGCCCCTGCGTACGCCTGGTCCCTCCAACTCCAAGTCTTAGCCATGGCAGATGTGACCCGCTCCGGGGAGGCAGCGTGGTGCAGCAGGCAGAGCTGTTCCCCACTGGGCTGTCACGCGCCTCTTGAACCGCCTTTGGCCACCAGTTTGCCTCCTTATTAAGTTCTACTGACCACTGAGGCAGAGCTGGTGACTCTCTCGGCGTCCCTTCCCATCAGACCTGTCCCCGTCCCCAAGGACACCACCAGCACCGCGGTGATGACACGAGCTCAGGACAAGTCTCCTTGGCCTCCTCGCACGGTCACCTGCGGAAAGCAGGAGAGCGTGCCCTTGCACTCACCACACGGTCCCTTGCTGATGACTTTGATCCGCCTCTGTTGGTTGCACTGGGCCTTCTCCAGCTCACACTCGTTGCTGTAGGTGGAATAATCCGAGCCACAGACGGGAGCCACCACGATGGGGCAGACTGTCTTCTTGCAGACACAGGAGGCCTGGGAGGGGTCGGTGGAGCTCCTCTCGCACACCGCCCCGAACCCGCACAGCATCCCTCGACACGCTGTGGGCACAGACGTGGAGACAGGTGAGCCGCGGCTGCTTCTCTGCAGGTACAGACCAGCGCCCGGGTCCAGGCGCCCACCCGTGCCTCCCCTCTCGCCCCCGGCCGAGCCGCTCCAGGCTCCAGGAGGGGCTGCAGCCCTCCGGGAGAGCAGGACCGCAAGGACAGTGCCAGCGAGAGGAGGATGCTCTCGGCACAGCGAGGTCCTTCCCTGGCTTAGGGCGAGGATGTCACGCTGCCTCTCGCTGCCTGCCGGCAACCAGGCGGCTAAGTTGGGTCCTTCTCCAGGGACACCAAGGGTGTGTTGGAGGTGTAGAGGGAGCTGAGGGCAGATTTAGATTAGATATCAGGAAGAAATTTTTCCCTGTGAGGGCGGTGAGCCCCCGGCGCAGGTTGCCCCGAGAAGCTGTGGCTGCCCCATCCCTGGAGGTGTTCAAGGCCAGGTTGGACGGGGCTTGGAGCACCCTGGGCTGGGGGGAGGTGTCCCTGCCCAGGGCAGGGGGGGGACTGGGTGATCTTCAAGGTCCCTTCCAACCCAAACCATTCCATGATTCTACGGTCCAAATGCAGCTAACAAACCCGTGGCCAGCCCTCTTGCCTCCTCTGTGCCCCTTCTCACTCCAGGCTGCCCGTTCTGCTTATTGCCAGCGCAAACTGGAGAAAGAAAGGTCTGTCCCCAGTTCTGCACCACAGCAGGGAGGTCAAGGCAGCAGGGAGCTGTCTCCAACCCCCCCTACGGACACGGAGGAGCATCCCCAGGGCTCCAGAAAGCACTTGCTCTGCCCAAGGCCCCTCTGCCCAAGCCTTTGTGATTCCTCCACAACACAACGTGTTTTCTGCTAAGCAGCAAGAGAAAGGAAAGTCATGGAACGGAGAAGAAAACATCCTCACCTGTCCCAGTGTGGGACAGATGGTCCCACACGCACACGCTGCTTTATTCATTGCCATTTATGCAAAGCAGCCAAATCACGTGGCTGGTGTCTCTCTAAAGGAGATGCACAAATCCCTTCATCACATCCACTAATCAGAGCAGCCAGCGCAGACCAGTTCAGCATCTGAATTGCTAATGGGGTAGGAAATGCAATGCTTTGGTTGGGAGGAAAGGAGAGGACAGGTGTCTCCAGACTCAGTGGTCTGCAGGTGAGACAGCGAGAGCACGAGATGCCAGAGCTTTCTGCCCATGGGCACAGCCCTCCGCTCACAACGCGCACCGCTGGGCGCGTACGTACGCACACACCCGCAGGTGGGCACCGCGCACCTGCTGCGGCACCCTGTCCCTGCGCCCAGCGCGCTCCCCGCCCCGGCACCCACCGCACCGCGGGCACCTCCCGCCACCCCCGGGCGCACCGTACCGCCCCGCGCTCTCCCACGCACACCGCATACGTTAGAAACGGAGACTGACCTACATAATGAGAGAAAGAGAAATCATAAAAGGCGAAATAAAATGCTCGACAGTGGCTCATTTACACTTCAATTCCCGGGCGTTTGCCTTTGACTGCCTTGAGATTTTGAGCTCATACGCACACCAACAATGCACTGCTAAGAGACTAATATCATCAAATAAAAAAAGAACTCTCTTTCTCTCCTGCCCAATATCTAAAAGCAATTCATCATTTTTACGAAGCGCTCTGGATAGTCTCTCCTGCTCTTTCCATTGCTGCTCCTTCTCTCTCTCTCTTTTTTTTTTCTTTAAATGCAGATAAGCCCGTTGAGCTCGGAGCTTAGAGGGTGCAGGGGAGGTGTGCAAGTGAGGAATGAGAAATGCAGGACAAGCGGGGATTCATCCCATCCCCTCCCCCCGAGGTGCAGGACTGTGGAGCAGAAGGGTAACCGTGCAGTGCAGAATCAGCTGCCAGTCCCAAGGGAGGCAGAGAT
>VZSZ01006386.1:870600-885017 GCA_013398815.1 Ibidorhyncha struthersii
CAGGGCTGAGAGGCACAGAAGCATTAGCCGGCAGGGGATGCTGTCGGCTTTGGATTGCTTCTCTCCGTGCTCCTCCCGGACCCAGAGAGGCCCAGGGTCCAGGCCAGGAGTAGGCGGCTTTCAATAAAACTTTTATGTCCCTCTGTTCTCTCTCCAGCGCCTTTGCAGCAAGGGCACACGTCCAAGCAAACCCCTGCCCTACCCCCCCCGGCCCCGACCTGCACACTACGGTCTATATATTATACATAATGAGGGGCACAAAACAGGGATACAGCAGCGATAGCTTTAAACAGCTCACCAGCCACAGCTGGTCCGGTCCCGGTGGAACTCCCTTTTCCTCGGTTCGGTGGGGTTTGACACCGTGGGCTGCCGTGCCCGGACCAAGTCAGCTCCATCTCACCCCACATCACACCGAAAAGCCAACTGCTTATCCACCTATACAGGCGGGTGGGTCAGCAGCGAACATAAAGGTCTCAAGATGAGCACAGCGTGGGCAGAGCAGCAGCCCCAAAGTCAAAGCCGGTGCAGAGAAGTGGTTGGACACCTCCGTACCCAGACCTGGCCGTACCAGCAGGGGACAGCTGCTC
The DNA here is from genome assembly GCA_013398815.1 of Ibidorhyncha struthersii. NCBI lineage: Eukaryota > Metazoa > Chordata > Aves > Charadriiformes > Charadriidae > Ibidorhyncha > Ibidorhyncha struthersii. The sequence continues at coordinate 871,188 of VZSZ01006386.1, forward strand.
TGTCCATGGCAAACGCAGACCTGGGACGTTTTGCCACGGCAGCGTGGCTGCCCGGGCGCGCTGGAGAGGGGCAGCAGCGGCACAGGGAGACACCGCGCTTGCCCCGTCCTCCATCCCCACGAAGGTTCGTGCATGCAGGGGGAGGGCGTGAGACGAACCGCCAGCCCCAACCGCATGCCAAACGCCTTCCTTACATACGCTCCGTATCCACAGCCACCAAACAAAGGAGCCGGCCACGAGGCTGCCGGGATGCCAGGATTCCCAGCACCAGGGACTGCAGGGAAGCGGGCACCCAGCCAGCCTGCAGCCGCATACACCCTCGCCCGCTAAGGGCTGCTCTCGTCAGCCGGGGCACGCACGCGGTTTGTTTTAATGACTGGGATTCACTGTTTAAAACAACTGTCTGTGCAGATGACAGCTGAGGAAGAGACGAGCCGCTGCTGACACAGGGCGGGCGAGACGAGGGGACCAGAGGAGCAGGGACGGGAACACCTTAGGGGCTTTGACCCATGCCCACGCTTCCCTTGCTTTTGCCAGAAAGATGCCCACAATTGTCTGCGGGGTGTTTGCCCCACACCTGCAGCTTCGCAGCTCAGCCGGACGGGGGGCACACGTAGCCTCTGCCCTCGACCTGCTGGCAGCAACGCTCTGCCCTCCTTCATTAACGACATCGGGTGCAACACGTGCCACAAAAAAACCCAGGCCAGGTCAAGAGGCAAAGCCGCTTTACCTCCAGTACGAGCTGGGACAGCGAGTGCTCTCCCCCACCCTCCCCAGGCAGCTGGTGAAGAAGGTGAGAGGCGGAGGATGGAGTCGGACATGAGACAAGCACTAGGTGAGACGTGTCCTTAGATCACAGTTTCGCGCCTGCAGCACTGCAGGGGCTTTGGTGCCGCAGCAGCCGTGCCTTGCTTTGTGCCGGGACAGCAGCAATCCAACCAATCGAGCCCAGGCGACACCGTCAGGCTGGGCAACGTGGAGGCAGAGGGCAAAGCAGCTCTTCAAACTGTGATCTAAAAGCAATAGCTCCCTTTGAGGTGGGTGCACACTCAGCAGCCAAAGGGCCGTGGGGATGGGTGTGCCCGTACCCACCTCCAGAAGGTTTCTATTGCTCCAGTACATCCCGGGTGGATGGAAGAATGACACGGACTAACCAGCGAGTCTGATGGTGGATGGAAAAAATGGTATTTTTTTGCATGACACACCACCACTTACCAGCAAGAAGCTTCCTATGTTCTTTAGAAAGCAGGGGAGGGGGAGGAGAAAAAGGAGAGAACAAAACAGTTAGAAACAAGAAAACAGACAGCTAACCCACAGCTTTCCTACCCTCCCCCAAACCCCCCTCCTCCAGTGCCGCACTATCGACGCCACCTGGGGCACCTTCCAGCCATCTCTTCCAGCCCTCTCCAGGCAGCATGGGGCACTAGCTCCCAAATCACCCCAGAAGGCCGTGGCTGGGTTGCTGGCCTTCTAAGCCCGTTGATTTAAACGTGTTCGCATGGCACAACGGGCTCCCAAATCTGCAGATATCCAGGAAACAGCGGGAGCCTGACGTTACTGCTGATATCGCACACTGCAACAGCCTAAACCGTGCACAGCAAAACAAGGTAGAAACAGAGAGCCTCCGAACTGGAATAGTAAATATGTGCAAACGGCAACAACAAAAACCCCATCAGGAACATCTCAGCACCGACCGCTGACCATCAGCCACACAACACAAGCACGCCGGATTAGATACCACAGTGGATTTGATCCACGGAGAAGCCTGCACTCCTTCCTTACAAGGACGGCTGAAGGAGGTCCTGGAGAATGTAACAAGCGCAGCCAAAGACTCAGAAGCCAACACGCATTAACTGTTAAACCTCGTGAGTTGCCCTGTCAATAGACGATTTTCTGCAACCAAACTCACAATTTGGAAATGTTCTGGACCTAAGCCCCGAGCTATCGGCAGCCTTAGCCCAGTAGGGGCTACCAAGGAGCAGATGTTTCCCATTCAACTCAAAGGGGCGCATCCTTCACCATCGCAGCTTGATACCTCCTACCCAAACACTGGGCTGGAACTACTTTTGAAGTCTAGGAAACCAGAGCACAAGATGAAACAGGGTCCCCAACACACACGATGAAAGAGAAGGTTAAGAGTTAAACAGCTGAGCATTTTAATAGTTGTTATTGGGCACGGCTTATTCATCTGCAAGTCAGCTATGGCAGTAGAGAAGTCCCGTAACCATTACAGCATTCATTCTAGATGTCTATGGAAACAGGAGCTGCCGTCACAGCCAGGTCCATGTCCCACCGGTGTCTCCTAGTGTGACACGCAACTCTTAACCCTCCTATTCCACCCAGACCGCTCTGCCTCCTCGCAGGACCACACTAACAGCTACTAGATAGTTAAGCGCAGGGTGGAGTTTGGAGTACGTGTTGCTTCTTGCGTGCTTTTCTCAGGCTGGATGCACAAAGGCTGCTGAAAGAGGACAGACACGGAGCCCCAGGGGAAGCACGGCACAGAGGTGGGCGACTTCCCAGGGAAAGGGAGCGTGCTGGGCCACATGGCAGAGGAAACGGAGGAGGATGAAGGCAAGGATGCAGCTGGAACGGAGAGCCTCACCCGCTGCCCCGGTACCCGGGCTGAGGGGCGCCGAGGCATCCCCCCCCCCCTCCCCGTGCTCTGCATGCCACGTTAGCAGCAGCTCCCACAATGGGCTGTGGGACACGGGTAATGTGACACTGTGAAGAGTCCTGACAGCTCACTGAAACTATGAGGGGGGAAAAACAAAGTGAGCATTGAGGGCTGGAGACGGCCCCATGCCAAGGAAGTGACGTGCAGCCTTCTCCATTGGCAACCGGGAGCCCTCTCAGCTATAAGCTGTTGGGAGATGCAGGGAAGAAAGGAAGAGGGGAAAACAGCTTAAAAATATCCCAGAGCAGCAGTTATTTTGGGATTTTAATTTATAAAAAGAGGAAGAAAAACAGAAAGGAAAGCCAAGACCCCATGGCCAGCTCTGGTGCAGATGAGATGTCAGTGTCTGGCTGCAGGACCGCAGCGCTCCCTCCCTTCCTTTGCTCTGATGCCTCGAAATTAAAATTATGCGGATTGTGCTATCTCCATCACATCCTTTTGTCCCCTGGCAGAAGAGATGGCTCTTCTGGGCCCCCGGATGGCACGGTCTGGGATTGCCAGAGGGAATGGGGCCCATCTTCTCTTATTCTGCTACTCCTGGGGAGCAGCGGGAGAGCCCCTTCTCGCCAAGGCAGCACCTCTGCAGAGCTCTGCCTTCAAGGCGTGTAAGGAAGGCACGAGAGCAGCAGCAACACCTTTGGGACAGCGGAACAGACTTCATTTTGCCACTGTGCAGGGAGGGGTCAGGGGCTTTCCCTGGGGCATTCCAGTACGGTACAGTAGCCCTGGGCACGAGACTTGCTTGGTCGGGGTTCCTACAAAGCTGTCTGCCCACCCTGTTTCAGGGGCTTCAACTCGACCACCAACCCTTGCCAAGGGAAAGAACGCGAACGCCAGTGCAGAGGAGAGAGGCCGTCACTGCGGGGGACAGAGCGTGGGCAGTCATTAGGCATTGCGTATTTTGGGGGATGTTCCCGTCAAGCAGGGGAAGTCTCGGGTCCCCCCACCTCTGCTGTGTGGTGTAAGGCAGCTCAGCCTGGTCACCTCGGGCACCGTGGCGGGGAGCCAGCAGCTGCCTGACAGCGGCCGCCACACAACACTGGGTCACACGTCATTTACTGCGCACGCAGCGCTTCTCCCCCTGCTGCTCCGCAGTGGGCAGGTCCCTCGGCCACTGGCACAAGCGGCACAACCTTAGCACTCCGGGAGTCCCCCCCAACCCTGCAGGGCACTACATCACTCCACCACATCGCCTAATGCGCACAGGACAAGTGACATGCCCAAGGCCACCGAGTGAGAATCTGTGGCAGAGAGGTATCTCGCTCTCTCTCTCTCACACACACACACACACACACACACACTCACACACACACACACACACACGGCAGAGGGCAAGCAAAGACGTCCTTTCCCATGCGCAAAAGCACAGCATTCCCAAAGCAGCACCTTTTCTTTAAGGTACCCCTGTGGCACCCTAAGGTGTGGAGACCCTCGAGTCCAGCTGGGGCTTTGCGCTGGATAAAGAAGTGTCACCGCCTGCCCGCTCGACAGCGACTGAACCTTTCATATGCAGATACCAAACCCTGATGTTCACTGGGACTGTAACAGCAGCTGCTTTTTAGAATCCGGGGAAAACCAGAAGGAGCGTGACGGCAAAGAAGAGAAGATGAAGTTGCCTGGCCAAGACCGCCACAGAGCTGCCAACTTCAGTGCTGCAGCCCTCGGGATATGGGAATCGCAGCTTTAGAGCACCAGGACAAGAGCCACGAGCGCTGCTCTGAACCGGAATGCCACCTGGCTGCCTGGGCTGCAGAACAACGCGGAGGAGCCCATGGGACGAGGGGCTGGGTGGAGGAAAGGGTCGGTGTCCCCTGTGAGCGCCGGTAGCTCTAGTTTATGGGTGGGGAACAGAATCCCAGATGGGTTCAGGGACTTGAGACGCATCCACTTGGCCACAGCAAGACTGAACACTTGACCCCGTAGAGCCAGAAGCCGCCTGTGACTCACGGAGGCCCCCGAGCCCGAGGCAGCCCAGACCGCTCTTCTGCTCAGCAACAGCCACCCACCCACGCAGCGCTGCTCCAGCGCCAAGGCCACCGGATAGAGTCCGGACAGCCCAGCACCTCCCCACACAGGCTGACCTACAGAGCATCCAACCCCACAGCTCCTGCTCCTTCCTCCTAAAGCCGGGGGAGATCACGCCAGGCCAGCAGGGTACACACATTCTCCCTCTCATTTTTAGAACAAAACTGCAATTGAGAGGAGTAACCCCAAACCCTGACCTGCCTTTCAACCCCAGCAAATTTCACTGTGCTTTGATTTTCCCTTCGTCGTGCCGTGGCTCAATGCGGCAGCTGTTAACATCAAGAAGGGGGAAATAAGTTTATTTTACTATATATTAAATAAAACAAAAAAGAAAGGAGAGCGGGAGGCTCTGTTCCAAGGTCAGGCACTTGACTGCAGAAAGCCTTCCTGGACAGAAACACACTCGGAGCAGGGCAATACACCCAAGCTTTGCGGAGAAGCAACGCGGAGCGGGAAGCTGATGTTGGTGCTGTGCCATGCCCTGCCCGGGGAGCGCAGCCACGGCTGGAACAAAGCAGACCTATCTCTCTGGAGCACCCAGTACATGTTTTTTGAGTTACTCCTGCCAGGAGCTGAGCTACATCATCGTCAAAAGGGGTACTTCTGAGAAACCACATGTGACTTGGACAAGTCACCCAACACAGCTGTTGCGAGGCCAGAACTACGTCCTGCCTAACAGCTCAGTTCCTGAGACGCTCGACCAACGCATATCCCAGACCGTTTCCCAGAAAAAAAAGAATTTCCCAGTCAGAACAACTCACCAAGGCAAGCTGTCTTCTGGAAACAACCCGCTTGGAGATCCCAACCTGAAGAGGAGGACCTGGAGGTTGGCCTTGCAGAAAGAGACAGGCTGGAGAGTTGGGCAGAGAGGAACCTAATGCAATTCCACAAGGGCAAGCGTAGGGTACTGCACCTGGGGTGGAATAACCCCACGCACCAGTACAGGTCAGGGGCTGACCTCCTGGAGAGCAGCTCTGTGGAGAGGGACCTGGGAGTCCTGGGGGACAACAGGATGCCCACGAGCCAGCGATGTGCCCTGGTGGCCAAGAAGGCCGATGGCATCCTGGGGGGCATCAACAAGAGTGTGGCCAGCAGGTCGAGGGAGGTCATCCTCCCCCTCTGCTCGGCCCTGGGGAGGCCACATCTGGAGTACTGTGTCCAGCTGTGGGCTCCCCAGTTCAAGAAGGACAGGGAACTGCCTGAGAGGGTCCAGCAAAGGGCTACGGAGATGCTGAGGGGACCGGAGCATCTTTCTGATGAGGAAAGGCTGAGGGACTTGGGGCTGTTCAGTCTGGAGAAGAGAAGACTGAGGGGGGATCTTATCAATACCTATAAATCCTTAAAGGGAGGGTGCCAGGGGGGTGGGAACAGTCTTTTTTCAGTGGCGCCCAGTGGCAGGACAAGAGGGAACGGGCACAAACGTGAGCATAGGGAGTTCCATCTCAACCTGAGGAGGGACTTCTTTGCTGTGCGGGTGGCAGAGCAGTGGCAGAGGCTGCCCAGAGAGGTGGGGGAGTCTCCCACTCCGGAGCCATTCCAAACCCGCCTGGACGCCGTCCTGTGCCACTGCTGGAGGTGCCCCTGCTCTGGCAGGGGGTGGCACGGGGTGAGCTCCAGAGGGCCCTTCCAACCCTGACCAGTCTGTCATTCTGCAAAAGGCCACCGCTAACCAAACACAGGCTCAGCGCCGGGGCTCTACGCAGGGCAGGGGGGTTCCTCTGCAAGTCTTCCTTCGAAGCGGGAACCCACGTGGTGCCAGTGAAGGCCATGAGGGGTGGACATTGCCCACCCGCACCCCAGGTGCACCCAGGCAGCACACCTGGAAGCTGGACCGCCTGCAGAGCCGGGCTCCGAGGAGCCAGGAGGGATCCCTGATGGATCCCAGCAACCCCGACAGCACTGTGTTTTCTTTGCCCTCGCCCTAACATCCCCGATAAGCCTGCCAGTGAGATGCAGGTTGGACTGTCTCATTCCCAAGGAAACAAGCCAAGGGTTCCCACGCCACCTTCCCGCTGCTCGGTGCACAAAAGCAACACAGACTTCCTGAAATCCCTCTCTCCGTGACCCTCCCTACTGTTTCTCTGCATCCCGCTCCAAGGCCACGCTCTGCACTGAGATAACAAGGCGCTCGGCTGCCAAAACCAGCAGCCAGAGGGGCCCAGGATCCACGCAAATCTGCATTCGAACAAAGACCCGACCTGAACGGTCAGAAACCGGAGCTGAAGTCCTGCGGCTCCGGGTTACCTAATCCACGCTCATGCCAGCGTGGGATCTCTGGAAGAGCTGCGAGGACTGGGAATCAAGGTCCCACTGGTAGCCAGGAACGCGCGGGCGTCCAACCTCCCAGCCAGCAGTGGGGCAGGTTGACAGCTCAGCCCCGCAGGAACTGGCAGCTCCGCCGCACCTTCTGCGCCCGCCGACCCAGACGAGGGGCTGGAGAAAGTCAGAATAGCCAGTTTCCACCAATTTAATATTAAATCCCCACACAAAGAAATTAAACCCAAGCAATCTCATGCTAAAAAGAAGGAAATTTCTCCATTTTCTTTGCAGCTGGCACTTAATCCAGAATTTTTCTTAAGTCTGGGGCACCCAGCCGTCCCTGCGTTTGTAAATTACACACTAATTAAACACATTACACTCTCTCTCAAAAACCTATCAATCGATTGGCATGCGATCAGCATCCAATAATTGCCGCTGCTGAAATTCAGCCTCCCTGGAGAGGTGCCGTTTTCTGTGTTAATGGTTTAGGTTTGGCAAGCGAGATGGGAGCTAACGAGCAGCCCAACTGCCACCTCGGGAGGAGGGTGCCGCAGAAGGGAGAAGAGGAGGCAGGGATTTTCCCACCTTCCCCCATTCCCAAACTCTGAAGAACAGTCCCCAAAACACTGCCAGAATTGAAACCAGATGTGTAGGAAGTGTCTCATTAGCAGTAATTGCTTTGCAAGGATTTGAGGTTTCCCCTCTGTGCCACCACCAAACACACTTTTAAGAAGCTGCCGTGGGTTGGGTACCGGGACGGACTGGTCGAGGGGGAGGAAAAAACCCACAGGGCAGTCTCTACTACACTAACATTTTTATTGAAGCCAGGGAAAGTTTACTCAGACCGGGCTGCCCGTAGGCATCAGCCTGCCGAGTGGCAGAGGATCACCACTCCAGCAGATTAAGCTGAAAAAACTCAGCGTCTCAAACCCTCTTTCTTGACTGCGGCTCATCACGGCCAAATGATTCGTGAAATAGCCTCACGATTAGCTCCCTTGCACCCTCCCTGCTTTCATAAGGGGGGAAAACAGGCACGAGACGCTCCAGGAACTCGTCTCCTTCCCCACAACTCAAGGCTGATTAGAGGACCTGGCAGGGGCTCCAGGCTTCCCTTACCCAACCATCCCTGCTTGTAATTTTACCTGTGGAGTGATTTTCCTTGGATTACAGGGCTGAGCCCAGAACAAATCAAAGCCAAAAAGACACAAATAAGAACAACAGGTCAATCAGGTCCTCGCACAGAGCTACAGTTTCTGTTCCCTGGAATAAGGAGACCCAGAACAAGGCAGGACAGCCACAAGCCGCCCCAGGGACTGGACGAGACCCCCCCTCTGCTCAGCTCTTGTCCCCTATGGCATCGAGAGCTGTTATTCTGTCCGTGCTGCGCAGGTTTCCCCCCATCGGGTGACACCTTACCACCTATCCATTTTACTAAATCATCCCTTTGCTCTTGCGCTGAATTTCAGCTTCTTCAAACCAAAGGCGCAGGCAGAATGCCCCGTTTATAGCAGACCATCTTCATAATTCTGCCTTCCTGCACCCCACACGGCACTGGCTCTGGTGGCACCGCAGAGGGAAGGGGACAGCGGTTAAGCAGCCAGCACGTCACACTGCTCTCCTCTGCCACCGGTCTCATCCCCTCCCGGGGGGCTGAGCTGGTCCCAGACCCACAGCCCCTGCTGCTGGGACCCGCGGTTTGTTATCCCGAGAGGGAAAACCCTCTAAGCCCCCGCCGGAATCACACCTGACGCATCCCTCCGCGAGGGGAAGGAGCTATGAGGATACAACGCTGTAAGGGGAGAGGGTGTCACCTGCCGCACGCGACACAATGCTCACCAGCGGCTTTGTCACCTCGCTAGAGAGACAGGTGAGTCCATGCCCTAAGCGATTTCCCTGTCCCAAGCGCCGGTCCCTACAAGCCAGGTCGCGTGAAGGGACCCCAGGTCCAGCTGGGGTGTGCTCCCAGGAGGAGACCCTTACTGCAGGGCCACTCGTCCCCCCCATCTCCTTCTCCAGCCCGTGCAAGACAAAGGACGCAGTCTGCACTAGACATAAACTAACTGTAACAGCCGCCCCCAGGGACAGAGCGATTCGAGTGTCAAAGGAGGAGTAGGCACCCGCATTATTTTTGGTGAGACGAGCACAGTCGAGAGCCTGCAAATCTCCCGTATTCCTTGGGCTCCTTTCTCAAGTCCCTTTAGCATGCTGCATCCCCTTCTCCCCTCCCAACGCCAGCAGAGCTCAGACCGCGGTCTCCAGGGCTAAGACAATAGCTGCTTATGTTCTAAACCAGCGCTGCTTTCTGGGAAGAGAGCCAGGCCTGGCAGCTCTCAGCAGCAGGGAATAAAAGACGTGTTTGTGCTACGGAGCCCCTCTGCACCAGTGGGGCACCCTCAAAGGGAGGCAAGGCATCAGCCTGCTGGGGATCCGAAACAGAAACGCAGACAGATGCCCCGGGCTTAGCGAGAGGAGAGCCAGAAAGACCGCAGGACCGAGAAAGAAGCGAGTGCCTTGTTCGAGGAAGCGAGCTGTGCGACCAGCAGCAAGCAAGGCATGGGCAGAGGCACAGCATCCCCCCTCCAAGAGCTGCGAGAGCCAAGACCGCAGCGCGTCAGGCTGCTGAAATCGGTGGGAACTGAGGATGCTCTGAACACCGGGGGCACTCGGCACAGGAGGAAGGGTCACGGCGGAGCACCGGCACAGTCCCCGCACCAAGAGCAAGCTCTGCATCTCAGCAGGGACCGTCCGAGCGTGAACAACGGGGATCTCGGCTGCAGCGGAGCTCCCTGTGCCCCACGGCGAGGAGCGGGCTCAGGAGGCAGGCGGGCAGCACTGTGTTTTGCCAGCCGTTTCTTCATGTCCCAGCGGACCTCCTTCTCCGCAGCGTGGCACTCTGAACGCCCGTACCGAGGGCTGGATAAGAAGAGGTGCCCTTTGCTTCCCCTAGAAGCCCCTGGAGCGGCAGAAGGTCCCACCCGCGGATGTCCTAGTGGTACCCAAGCCCTGGCAGCGGCGGATCAGACCCACCCGAGAGGCTGAACATGGCTCCGATTCTTCCACACCTTGCGCATAGCTGGCCGGGAGGCGGTGAAACCGCGCACTTGTCCTCTTCGCCATCACAGCCACTTGCACAGGCTCAGCCTCAGCGGGGTGGAAAGCCCACCACAACGGGGACATCCCCGCTCAGCTGCTGCCCTTTGCGGATGATCCCAGGGTCAGAGCCACGGGCGGGCATCACGCTTGGTGCAAGCTGTGGCCTGACCCATACCTGCCCTTCCCAGGTCAGCAAGCAGGAACGCAGTTCTCAGGGCAGGACTGTGTCCCCTGCCACCAGCCGGGGACACGCGGTCCGGCGCTGCGACCAGCCGTCCTGCCTGCTGCCAACAGAAGCATGGCATGGAACCAGCGAGGCTCAAAGCACAGGGGGATTTCCCACGCAGGCAATTTTCTGGGTCAAGCAGCAAGTGCAGCAGTCAGCCTGCAGCCCCGTTAGCTGCCCAGTACGGCTACTGTCCCCCGTGTCCTTGACGACTCAGCCTTTCACCCCACTGGGCTTTTTTGGTACCTCTACCACGCCCCAGGCACTACATCAGTCATCTCCTGATATCCTTCCTCCTCAGCACTGCTGTCGGATGCAATAACCAACACCAGTGTCTTTAAAATGTCCCATGTTACACTGCAGTGGAACAAAATGCAAATCAATTAACCTTAAAAAAAAAAAAAAAAAAGAAAAAATCAAACTGGCCTCTTATTTTCCTTTCTTTCTATGAAGCTTTAAAGTTGCTTTTCGACTGTCCTGAATAATTGAAGTTAACATGAAAATTTGAAGTCTTTCAAGATTTCATTAAAATTCATTCTCTTTCCCTTTGGAGAATTGTCATTGCCAGAGTCCCATGTAGGGCAGACAGCACGAGCAGCTGCCTCCCTTAACAGCATTTAACTCCGTTCTCTCTGGCTAAAGAAAATTCTCTTTTAATTGTTTAATAGAGACCCTGAAATAACATCCTTTGCTGCTCCCCATCATCAGCCTACTAATCCCACTCCCGCCCGATTCCAGCACAAATCCCGCATTTACCCTACTGCCTCAGCAGAGAGCTGCCCACCTCCTTCCTAAGGACGAAGTGCCACATCACAGAATCACAGTATGGTGGGGGTTGGAAGGGACCTCCGGAGATCATCCAGTCCACCCCCTGCCAGAGCGGGGTCACCCAGAGCAGGTTGGACAGGAACGCATCCAGGTGGGTTTGGAGTCTCTCCAGAGGAGGAGACTCCACAGCCTCTCTGGGCAGCCTGTGCCAGGGCTCTGCCATTTTCCCCATGTTCAGACGGAATTTCCCGTGTTCCAGTTTGTGCCCGGTGCCCCTCGTCCTGTCGCCGGGCACCACTGGGAAGAGTCTGTCCCCATCCTCTGGACACCCGCCCTGCAGATACTGATCAGCGCTGATGAGATCCCCTCTCAGCCTTCTCCTCTCCAGGCTGAACAGCCCCAGGGCTCTCAGCCTGTCCTCAGCAGAGGGATGCTCCGGTCCCCTGGTCATCTTCGTCGCCTCTGCTGGAGTCTCTCTAGTGGTTCCTTGTCTTTCTTGAACTGGGGGAGCCCAGAACTGGGCACAGTGCTCCAGATGTGGCCCCACCAGTGCAGAGCAGGGGAGGGGTGACCTCCCTCCACCTGCTGGCCACGCTCTTTTTAATGCACTCCAGGAGACTGTGGGTCTTCTTGGCCACAAGGCCACGTTGCCGGCTCATAGGCAACTTGTTGTCCACCATCCAATTAAGTTTCTCATGAAGAGAGCCACCCTAGCCCAGGAAACCTGAGACAAATGACACACACAAGGAAAAGAGCAGGAAGCCCCAAAAAAAAAATAATTAAAGGCCAGAGCTGGTGTTAGCGCTCTTAAAATGATGGTGAGGCTCTCAAACCCTATGGGACTTTTCTGTGAGTCCCACTTAGCAGCACCCTCGGCGGCCGCCGGCCGTTCCCAGGCCGCCGCTCTCCCGCACGGCTGCGCGGAGAGGGTCAGGTTTCCTATTAAATCACAGCGCCAGACTGGAGGCACTGTTACCAATTAAGTGGTATAACCTTCGGCGAAGCTCTCCCAATTTACCCCACTTGACCAACTGACCCTGAAGATTTTGAACAGCCTCTATAAATCCTATTGATCTTTACCGAAGTCAAACCCGTGTGGCGTTTTGTTTCCAGAAGGGAAGTTATCAGGGAGCGAGAATGTTGTACTTGCACTGACCATTAACCTCACACTTTCCTTTTAAGCATAAGCTGACCCTTTTCTCCTTTGGGTGAAGGAACGAGCTGGCGCTTCAGAACAGACATATGCTCAGAAAAACTCCCAGCAGCAACACTAATACCAGCACGGAGCGTTCACTTCTCCACACCCTTATTCCTGCATATCTCTTATGGGGAAAAGCACTGTCCCCCCGGGTGCAAGGAGAGCCACGGCAGAACCCGCCTTCGCTCTCGGCGTTCTCTTCTCGCAGTGGGGCTGGTACATTCCCTCTTCCGAGAGGATGTAATGAGGAGCGAACTACAGCCGTCGTGCCCAGAGGTCAGTGCCAAGGCTGAGGACTACGGCACGAGTCCAGGCAAAAGACAGAACACGAGGCGAGGACGCAGCGCTCCGGTCCCCAGGGCGTTTCTCCCCTGATCCACCGAGACAGGGCAAGTCCAGCACGCAAGCCGTCGGGACGAGAGCACCCAAGGCGGGACGTCTCCCACTACCACGAGATCTTCCGGACCAGGAGTGGCAAACCATGAGAGATTTATAGTCCTTTCCACATACACGATGTACTTAAGGGCGCAGCAAAACCCAAGAGACGGATGCCAGGGTGCAGAACAGTCTCTTGCGGCAAAATGCTGTGAGCAAACAGGGCTGTTATAAGGGATCATTACCACAAAAGGCAACGGGGCTGGGAGACAGCACGGCGCAAAAGCCCACAGCCAGGTAAAGCAGGATTAGAGGCAGCAGCCCCTCATTCCAAGCAAACACGTTTTGGGCCAGCACCAGAGGCCAGTGGAGCTGGCAGCGAGGTTCAGCGAAGGACTCGTGGATGCCCACTCCAGAGCCTTAGGGGCAAAGCGAGAAAAAACCAAAATAGACCTCATTAAAAACTGCCTCCTCCCTACTTCTCTAAGCCACCATACTGTCGGCAGCACGAAGCAAAAGCCTGACAGTATCCAAGAGCACTAGCTCCCTTCTGCTTCAGAGTCCTCCAACACCTGGCATTCCCCCTTGCCTGCCCCTAACACGCTCTCCTGCAGAACTTCTGCAGAACTTGAAAGGCTCTGCATCATTTCTGCCTGCAGGAGGGCCAGGAAGACAAGCTGGGGTCTCTCCTCTGATCAGGAAGCCGAGAAGGCCAAGATTTTTTTTTTTTTTCTTTTTTTTTTTAATAGAAGATTTGTAACAGGACAGAGAAGAAAAATTCAATCCATCTACAAGGGATGTCTGGTGTGGGTCCCAGCCACGCGGTGGGAACGTGGGAGGACCAAGAGAAGCCAGCCCTGTCGCCTCGCCTGGGATGAAAAGCATCGCTACCAGCTCCGGCTGCTGGTGCAGAGATGCAGGAGAAAGCCAGCCCCCAGTTTAAAGCATTCCAGGTATATCCTTACCTCCATCTTCATGACCCCTCCCCAGCCCCCGACACCCAGCCAAGCTGTTGATACTCAGGCACAACCCATCCCGCTCCTGCAAAAGTGAAGTTTTACTCACGCTCCCCTAACAAGAAGGAGAAAGGGGCCGAGGCAGTTTCTTTTGCGGCAGCGGGCGGACAGGACGAGCTCTTTCTACCCCCTCTCCCCCTGTGCTCTGCCCACCCCTGCCACCTGCACAGGAGGGGGCTCCCGAGAAACCCTC
>VZSZ01006386.1:906272-917793 GCA_013398815.1 Ibidorhyncha struthersii
GCAGGCGGGCTCCGCTCCGCAGCACGCCAGGCGAACCCCAGCCACGGCTCCTGCCGCGCCGCTTGTTTAAAGGCAGAGGTAACAGACACCGATACAGCAGTTGGCGTTGCAGGAGCCCTTTGACCAGCAGGATTCACCGTGACCCAGGAGATCTCTCCTGCCTGGCACTACCTCTGGGACAGGACAAAGCAGCTGTGTGCCACTGCAAGGCAACGCGAACGGGCAGCGCATGGACTGACCCCAGAAAGCAGCGATCCGGACGGAGGGAGGGAATGGGATTTAACAGGGCTGGGATGCGGCCAAGGCACCAGGGCTCACACAGAGGTATTGGGGTCTCAGCCGCGACGCTGATGGGGGTAAACTCATATCGCAACCAAGCAAGGAGAGAAAGCGGGCCAGACGCCGGGTGGGAGAGTTGCAAGCTTCGGAAGAGCAGCGAGGACTGGGGACGGAGCCCAGCGTGGCGCACAGCCGGCCGCACGCTGCCCGGCTTGTCCGATTAACGGAGACTGACGCGGCCGCTGGACGCAGGGGGAGTCGGGGCAGTAAAAAATGAGAAGCGAACAAGAAAAAGTGGCTCAAAACCTCACACGTTCTTACTCACTTTGTAGCCTGTGCTGCAGCCACACTGGAATTAGCCAAACTGGGTATGAATTATTAAGGCACCAGAGTCCCATTTCCTTTGCTAATCAAAGAAAACGATTCCAGGGAGCTGGAAATGTGGGAAGACAAGCAGTTTTTCAAGCAAAAAAGAAAAAGGCACTGCTAGGTGCTGTAAGGAGGTTCTGTAAGGAGGGGGCAGCTTGCAGAGCACCGTTCGCCTCCTCCAGCCCCTTCTCCCTGCTTTAGCTGCCACCGCCCACGCGGGACAGGAGACTGTCCATCCAGCCCTGGGGCACGGGGACGCTCTGTCCCCAGCCCGGCCACAGCCACACGCAGCACATCAAAGAGCTCTCCTGCTCCTGGAAGTCATCCCGAAGGAATGCAGGATCTTTGCAGAGCGTTTAATAAGATAAACAGACCAAAGTCCCACTCCGGGTAAGGATTAGCATAGAACAAGCCCAGGCGGGTGCCGGCAGTTCCAGCGGGCGCCTGGCAGCTCCGAAGGCAGAGCCCTGCGGGGCTGACGGGCAAGGACTGGCCCATCCAGTGCCAACCATCGCCCCCGCCACGGCTCTGGACATCCCAAAGGCTGGGGCAGGTCAGCTCTATCCTCCCTGCCAGTGGAGCCTGGGCTGTGTTTGGAAACCAGATGGGTACCGAGGCGTTTCCCTCGCATCCCTTCTGCCAGGAGAGCTTCTGCGGGTACCCGGGCTGACCAGTGCGCCCATACGCCGCGGCTCTCGGCCAGAGAGAGCCCCAGACAAGCAGCACAAGCCTTGGGCAAAGGGAAAGCTTCACCCGCCTCGAGCGGCAGCAGCCGGCAATTCACAGAGAGAAAACAGAGAGTCAAGTTCTGCCCCTGCCAGAAAGGCAGGGCCACTCAGTCCCAGGTGGCTGCAAATTGGTTACGGCATTAAAACAATCTAAATTCCTCCCTGCGACTGTCTGGCTGCATTCTGCGAGCAGCCACACCTGTACGTTTAATTTACACCTCCAGCGCAGAGCGTGACAGGGCTGACGGCTCCCTCCCATGTTTGATGCTGCGCAGAGAGACACGGAGCAGAGAGGGGAACGAGTGACTGGGAAGGTTGGGACAGCAGCAGTTACAGCGCGGCAAAACCTTTCGTTAAAGTTACAGATTCGTGGTCTGGTGACACCGTCAAAAACGGTCGGGGAGGGAAAGGCTCAGGCAGCGCAGGCTGGCTGCAAAGCCCGGCCCCGCAGCATCAGCGGGGCCGATGCTCCATCCAGCACGTGGGTGAAAACAGGCTCCCAACCTGCCGGACGGCCGGAGGAGGGAGGCCCCTCACTACAAGAAAGACATCGAGGTGCTGGAGCGTGTCCAGAGAAGGGCAACAGAGCTGGTGAGGGGTCTGGGGGACAAGTCTGATGGGGAACAGCTGAGGGAACTGGGGCTGTTCAGCCTGGAGAAGAGGAGGCTGAGGGGAGACCTTATCACTCTCTACAAGTACCTGAACGGAGGGTGTAGAGAGACGGGGACTGACCTCTCCTCCCCAGTGACAAGCGATAGGATGAGAGGAAATGGGTTCACGTTAAGCCAGGGGAGGTTTAGGTTGGATATTAGGAAAAATTTTTTCACTGAAAGGGTTATCCAGCATTGGAATAGGCTGCCCAGGGAGGGGGTGGATTCACCATCCCCGGAGGGGTTTAAAAAAAGGGGCAGACGTGGTACTTGGGGATGTGGTTTAGAAGTGGTTTTGTCAGGTTAGGGTAATGGTTGGACTCGATGATCTTAAAGGTCCCTTCCAACCTTAACGATTCTGTGATTTTACCTGGTGGCTGCAGGACGGGGGTCAGGGAGAGGTAACAAGACAGGAGAGCTGCACCCGAGTCCTGCCTTGCAACAGGTTATCAAGGAGTCCGAAAAACAGTTCTGCAAAGCCAGGGGATGCCAAGAGGATGAAGGAGATGCCAGAGTCCCGAATCTGCAGGCATTCGGTTTAGGAGATGCTCGGCGGGAGAGATTCAGAGCCAGCCTTGTCAACAGGAACAGTGACGCCTGCCAGTAGGAAGTGTGACTCCACTCGCACCCGTTCCCTGCCACCCCCGCAGCCCCCCCACGGGATTCCCTCTCCTGCACGCAGCCCCCAGCACCACCACCAAAGGCTTCCCGTGCCCACGGAGGAGCTGCCTGCGGCAACCCCCTGCCTGGGAACGCTGTGACACGGCTCTTGCCAAGTCCCCTGGGCAAAGCTGACGCTGTGCAAGCGTCCTGCAGCGAAAGGAGGCTGCGGGGACTGAGAGCAGGACACGGAAGTGTTTCAGACTGGTCCCCTATGGGGACTCTAACACCTTTCCCACTCCCTTCTCTTCTACCCCATGTCTGCGCAAAAAGAATGAAGTAGGGAGAGTCACAGAATGGTTTGAGTTGGAAGGGATCTTGAAGATCATCCAGTTCCCCCCCTGCCCCGGGCAGGGACACCTCCCCCCAGCCCAGGGTGCTCCCAGCCCCGTCCAACCTGGCCTTGGACACCTCCAGGGATGGGGCAGCCACAGCTTCTCGGGGCAACCTGCGCCAGGGGCTCACCGCCCGCACAGGAAAGAAGTTCTTCCTGATATCCCATCTAAATCTCCCCTCTTTCAGTTTAAAACCATTCCCCCTCATCCTATGGCTCCACTCCCTGATCAAGAGTCCCTCCCCACCTCTCCTGGAGCCCCTTTAGGGACCAGATGGCCACTATAGAACGCTGCTCCCCTGCGCATCCCCACCAGCCAGGAGAAGACGTACCAGCCTCAGACCAGAACCGATTGGCATCGAACAGCTCAGTGAGAAAACACAGGGCAGAAGGAGGCGCAGAGCCCACAGCAGCGGCAGCAGCTCCCCCCTCCCAAGTTTTATGAGCGGAGCAAACAAAGGAAAAGCAGAACCAAGCAGCACATGGCCGGAGCCCAGCACTTGTCATAACCGCACAGCCGGCACCGCCAAGAGATACGCCGTCTGTGCTGCTGACCAAGAAGCCCCAGCCGATCCGGCAGAGAAACGCAGCAGGACGTGCCAGAGCGGGAAGCGGGGGCCAAAGGAGCCTTCCCAGACCAGTAGCCTCCCACACCAGATTAAAATTCCATAGGAATTTGCTAAACAAATCGACTCTCTTAGCTACCGCCATAAACCCATGGGATGTTTTGCATTACTACCACGCAAGGGAGGGAGGGAGGAAACAGACCCTTATGCTTGGCCCACGCACAGAGCCCCCCACGCCAGCGGCTGGAGCATCTCCTGCAAACGCCGGTGCGGCCAGCGCGGCGTGGCCAGGCTGGCTTCTGCAGCATCACCCACGGCACCTGGGTCCCTGCGCCCCCAAAGCGCCAGCACCTCGCCCACGAGGAGATCCCCGCTCTCCCCAGTGCCAGACTGGGACGTGGCAGCCCCCGGGAAATCTGCTCCAGCCCCAACCGAGCGGCCCGTTGCGGCCGTGCTGCCCCAGCCCGGACCGGGAGGAAGGATGGGGCCCCCAGGATCGTACAGTGATGGATTCTCTTCTCTCGGTTTACTACGCTTTTTACAGCTGCTGGTTAACTCCCTCACCCTCTTNGATGGCAGGCTGCTCTGGAAAGCAGAGAGAAAAGGAGCTGCTCTACATTAAAACCAAAAAAAAAAAAGAGAAAAAAAAAAAAAAAAAAAAAAAACACACACACACAACACATCACCACACTTATTTAAGAAGAAACCCACACACCAACCCTCCTCCAGCCCCCTCCCTCGCCTGTTCTGGAGCACAACGAAATGCCAGGGATGGATTAAAAAGGAATAGTTGCAGGGATGGAGAAAGGCTGCAGAGAGACCAGAGCACGGGAAGCGACCATGACCCAAATCACCGAACGCAAAGCCATGCCAGCAATTCCCCTGCCGAGAGGAGCCCGCTGCGCGTGCCTCAGTCGCGGCAAGGAGCCCGAGAAGAAGATTTTGCATGGGCTGGTTTACGAGAACAAAACGTCTCAGTTCTATGGAGGCAGAGACCTAAAAAGAGAGAGAGGACAGAATGAAAGCGAACAGGCAGAGGACAAAACAGAACGGAGAGTGTAACTTTAAGGGAGATGCTTTCAAAGTAGCTCCCAAGTAGACATGGGAGGACCGAGGCTGCAGGACGGGATGCAATTCTTCCACAGGAGTAATTAAGAGGGTTGCCACAGAGATGAAAAGTGAGAGGAGAGCTCTGGACCGGCTGGAATCAGAATTTCAGTGAGGGCTAAGTGACATTTTTAAACATCTGGAGCATCTGCAGCACACTGCCCGTTGAACACAAGCCAGGGGAGGCAGCTTTACTGTGGGCATCTATACGGAAAGGAGTTTCACAGGCCTGTAGGCTATCCTCACAGCAGCGTCCCCAGGGACCACGTTGGCCCCTTCCAGGTCCTGGGACGGGTGACACACGGCACCCAAAGGTGACTGTGCCAGCGCAACATGCACCCGCCTCGCCACCTTTCCCGAGAAGCTACTGAGCGCCGTGGAAGCACAAGCGCAGCAGTGGCCATGACCACTCTCAGCAGCCCGGGAAGGCAGTGGATGGTCCACAAAGGGTTTGGGACGGCTGCTACATGGGCACATAGAGGGTCAGTCCTCAGCCTTGCTCTCACCGCTGGAATCATTCCCGTCAGGAAGGCAGAGTATCATCCCCCAAGACAGGCAGATCCGTCCTTACCAAAAAGGCTTAACAACCCCCATCACTTGGTCCACAGGCTGCCTTTTCCATGTCACCTGAGAAGCTGAGGCAACACCACACTAGTTAAAGAGCAGAGCGAGAGTTTCTTGAAGATATGTTGGACACGCTGCTGTGGGATGAGGCTCTCTAGCCACCAGCAGGACCTTCATAGAATGGTTTGGGTTGGAAGGGACCTTGAAGATCATCCA
Organism: Ibidorhyncha struthersii; assembly: GCA_013398815.1. NCBI lineage: Eukaryota > Metazoa > Chordata > Aves > Charadriiformes > Charadriidae > Ibidorhyncha > Ibidorhyncha struthersii. Next base: position 911,746 of record VZSZ01006386.1, read on the forward strand.
GTCCCCCCCCTGCCCCGGGCAGGGACACCTCCCCCCAGCCCAGGTTGCTCCAAGCCCCGTCCAACCTGGCCCTGAACACCTCCAGGGATGGGGCAGCCACAGCTTCTCGGGGCACCCTGCGCCAGGGGCTCACCGCCCTCACAGGGAAAAATTCCTTCCTAATATCTAATCTAAATCTCCCCTCTTCCAGTCTGAAGCCATTCCCCCTCGTCCCATCACTCCATGCCCTTGGGAAAAGTCCTTCCCTAGCTCTCCTGTAGACTCCCTTTAACCTTCTGTTACAACGGCGTGTGCTTACTGTACCCAACACTACCCGGTTTCACCGTGCACTCTACGTGTAAAACCAACGTACACGGCTTTTCCCAGGAGGTTCAAAGTCCACGCACATCTCCAAAGCTAGCAAAGCAGTCTCAGCTGAGGCAACTGCACCGGCGTTAATGCAAATCACGCCACAAGCAAGCCACTATTTAAAAGCAGCTCTGGGTTCTCATTAACCACGGCCCTAACAAAGGTTTAATCTGAACTTCCTCCCACCCAGACGGCTCAGTATGGAGTCAACACACCGCCCCTCCCACACCATACACAAAAATCTTGATTTTCCTCAAGTGCAGTTGCAATCAAAGTGAAATATGAGACACACACAGAGGGGAAAGAGCTCTCGGGGATTAGTCAGCTGTTGAACTCCAGAAGAGCGTGTGCTTGATGGCATTGTCAGGGGAGTGCGCGGAGAGGAAAGCACCGCACCTAGCGCCGAGCCTGCTGGTGGTGTGCCTTGGGAAGCTCTACCACCTGCGCAGCAACTCCAGCCCTCCTCACGCAGCACAAATACAGCGAGGCTGTGGCTTATCAGGCTAATTCTTTCCCCGGGAAGCATCATCCAGATGTCTTGAACAAGAGGAAATCCACTCCCGCTGCTACACAGCGCTGCGTGTTGCTCAGGGCTGGTTCCCTTTCCACACGTTCCCCCGCCGAGGCTCCGGAGCAAACATCCTCCTTCAACCCAGGGACGCGGTCCAAGCCCGCATCCCAGCCTCCCGCGTGAGCCCCAGAGCTGCTCCTCTGCCGTTCAGCACCCAAAAACTTCCCTCCAGGCCCCCCCCAGCGCTCAGCCAGTTTGCAGAGCTTAGCTGAAGTCTTGCATTTTGACCACAGCTGGTCAAAGCATTTTTTACTACAATTAAGTGTAATCAAAATACACTGGTTTTACTCTAACCTGAGCTGTTTCGCAGAGATGCCCTGGTTTGAACTCTCTTAGAGAGGAAAGATTTTGATGTCTAGGATTTTTCCAAGCTGGAGCTACAGGAGATGAAGATACTCAAAACATTTGTGTTTTTCCACTCAGCTGCCACCATTCTTCCAATTCTTTCTGCAAAAGCACTCAAAGGTTTGTTTTTAAACTCAAAAGTACAGCAAAGAGCAGCGTTCTGGGCAGCTTTGCTTTGAACCCTCCTGTGGGGAGCTGATGGGAAACAAGTCCTGGAGCAAAATTCTCAGACTTGGAGCTCAGAAATGGTTCCCAGGGTGGCAGGAGCAGGTTCTCATGGCTGGTTTTGCATCGCCTCCCAGCAGGGTAGCTGTGCTGGGCAAGCCCAAAGGGACCTTCACAGACCTCAGGAGAGGCCTGAGCTTTGGGCAGAGCTTGAGGGAGGTTTGGGGGGTCAGTTTGTTCCACGCTCTCTACAGCAAACCTGCTAGCACCCTGCCCGTAGGATACTCACACAATGACCAGGCTTCCAAGATGTGGGAAGAAGAAAAGCGAGTCCATTGGATATGAGCAGAAAGGTGGGCTTATCAAGGCCAGTGAAACGGCTGCCAAGTCAGTGGATGCCAAAATAAGAATTGCTGCATCTCCTCACCCACAACACTTTTTGACCTACCCGAGACATCAGTAACTCAAGGTTGCCTTGTTCCTGTCATTTCTCAGCAACGGAGTCTGGAGAGGTCTCCACCAGATTGGAAGAGTGAGGTCCACCACACACGGCAAGCTGTCTGCAGGCTGTTTTCCACTCCTCTCCGGTCCCCACTCTGCCCACGCCAGCCCTGAGCCACCGGCCAGGCAGACTGACAGCCTCCCTCCACATGCCGACAGCATCCCGGTGAGCCGTGGGGAAGGGAGGCCTCATTAGCTCAAGGAAGCAAGCTATTGAGCTAATGATCTTCAGAGAAGAGGGGAGTCCCTCTGCTACCTGGCATCAGGAAAGGTTAAGGGAGGAAAGAGAGAAATTGTACGTTGAATCTATAGCATTAGGAAGGAAACTTGAGCTCTCATCGTCTCCCAGGGGCCTTAAGGGACAACATCCATCACCACAAAGAGGAATCACCTAGCTCAGCCACCCCGGCTGGTACCCGGTACGTGCAAAACGAGCGCTGCAAAGGACACGGCAAACCAGGCGAAGACAGAATTCTTCCAAATGTTTGCTCAGGTTTAACAAAAACAACCACACACGCACTCTTCTTTCTCCTCCCTCCCTCTCCACTAGGCGCAAGGAAGGAGTAGGACCGATACCTTCCAAGTGCAAGATGAAATACATCTATACAGGCAGAAAACCTCCAGTGTCCCTCCCTCTTGCAAAAGCCACTCAAGACGGGTACCTCTTGTGATCTACTTTGCTGAACTAACCCTCTCCCAGCCCGAGACTCCGGTCATCTACCTCTGTCAGCATTCACAGCTGGAAAAGAGGGGTTATGGCCTCTCCTCTGCATGTCCAAGGGGGAGGAGGGAGCCGGTCTACGTGTTTATTTGTTGTCTGTGCAGAATTCCTGCATTCCTTCCCTTGTTTACTCATCTGCTCTCGGGACATACTCAGACCCCAGCGAAGGGCTTTTGGGGCACCGCATTCCCCCACGAGCTCAGAGCTCTTCCTGGAACACAGGACAAGCATAAAGGGGGAAGAGAGAAGCCAGCGAATGGGTTATTACAGCGGTATGTTTTCAAGATGGGCGGGCAACAAGCAGAAGAAAGACCAATTATCTCCAGATCTGCTCTCCATAGAGGCACACCTCCACACCTAGAGGTCTAAGACCCTATTAAAGAGGACATACGGACCATCTCCCCCTCAGCTCTTCCCAACAGCTATGTTCTTACACCCACAGCAGCACCGGTAACTGGGTCACCCTCTCCGGCACGGGCATGTCAGCACTCCCCACGTTGTCCCACGGACAACTACAAGTCAACCCGTGGTCCCGGTGCTGAGCATCAACGTGGTGCGAGTACTCCATGAGCACGGCACAACATTACAACCCACCTCATCTGAGCTCTTTTGGGAGCAGACACAAAGGCTCCAGAGAGATTAAGGTGCAAAGGATACAGGGCTTCACCACGGCAACACAAAACCACAACTCACACCGCCCAAAATCACTTAGCTGCTCGGCTTGCTTCTGACTTAGTTATACCTTGGAGAAGGAAGCTTCACCCCCAAGCAGAACTCGGTTGGCTTCTCAGATCCCTGCAGGAGTCCACAAGGCTGACTTAGCAAGCGAAGAAGCTCCAAGACAGAGGAAGCTAGGGATGACTACCATGAAGAACAGGCCTTCACCACAGGATCAACCCATTAACTTATTAGCTCTAAACCTAAAGAACATCTAATTCAGGTGTGAGGTGTCTAAATCCCCTGGGAAGTGCCTGCCACACACTTGTGTCAGGACAGGACTTGCCACGGGGATGCTCCCAACCACATCAGACTCATTGCAGATGGGACTGAGAACTTGCATAAAATCTGGAGTAAACATAACATAAAATAACTTTGCTTGGCTGTACAAAGGCAACCACTGCCTTTGACAACAAGGTCAGTGGCAGGCACCGTCCCCGTGACAAGTGAGTCCACAGAGCAGCGTGACTCTACCCCAGACACACGTAGAACAGCAGGACTGATCCGCCTCATCACCAGTGAGACAGTTTACCAATCAATGATTTACAAGCTAAGCGCACAAGGTGGCCAACAGAGCCAGGGCTTGGCCGCCGCCGCCGCCTCTGCGCGCTCAGAGCGCCCCGGGGAAAGCCAGGCAGCCCCGCTCCATCCAGCCTCACCTTCCACGCAGTGCTCCACCTCCTCCAGGTTGCGCAGCGTTATCCGCATGAGGCTGGAGTTCAGCATCAGCTCGTTGCGGTGCGCCGGCCACATGTACTGTGGGGCAGGGTTGACGAAGAAAATCCGCGTGTCCCCAGTCGAGACTTGGTTGTCGCAGATTAATGGGTCCCCGAAGCCACCGATAACCACCTTGTTCCCACCATCCAAGAGGATCTCGTGAGTGACGATGTCTTTGCCTTTGAGATAACGCCAGACTCTCACCTTGAATGAGAGGGAGAAAGAACACGTGAGACCATTTCACAGCCACAGACAATCGGCACCTTCTGGCCCATTTAATTTTTATCACGTTGTCACAAGATGCACAGGAGTGGTTCAGGCTGGCAAAGCCTTCCAGCAGAGCTAATTTCATTAGCCATCCCTCTAAAAAGCACAAAACGCGTGGGCAACAAAGACTAAAGCACATACTACTCTTCCTGCCAAAGCTGCACCCACCTCTCCGACCCAGGGAGACCCTCCCCTTCACCACGCAGCCTCATGTCACAAGGGGTCCCTTAGCCACACAGGCTCTCCAGCGAGGGACAGAGACCCCCGTCCCCGTCCACCTCCTCTCTGCACTGAGACACACCACCCTTGCCGCCGAGACCCAGGATTTGCCTTCCCTTCCCGCCTCTCCTCCCTTGGAAGCAGGCTCTGGGCGCAGCCGAAGCCGAGCGCACCGCCAGCCCAGTCGCTGCTGTTAAGAAGCTCAAGACGAAGAGCTGCCCCACGCCAAACCCCACCATGATCTGCCTTGACTCACCTCCCCGGAGCCCCACGAAACCCAAACAGCCCTCTCCTTCCTCCCATCACCAACCTCGGGGAGGGCTCTCCTTCCTCACCCCAAAAGTGCAAACACGGGGCTGGTGGAGGCTCGCAATGCCCCTTTCCTTAGTTCGGGCAAGAATAACGGCTCCGGATAAATTGCCACTTCTCAGCAAACACTTGAGGGCCACCAGCAGGCACTGCTGCTAGCCCGTGACCCAGAGACCAGCCTCCTGCACGGCACAGGAGAGCCCGGCCGGGAACCGGGCAAGGTGGGGGCTCCCACGGGAGAGCAGAGCACAAGCAGCCCGGCAGAGGTGGGGTGGGAAAAGGGGCGAGCAGACGCCGGCAGCCTCTGCGGCGCAGCACGGCTCAGCTCAGACCAGGAAGGCTGCTCAAGAGCTTCCCTGGCAGAAGGAGAAGCCTCTGCTGCCGTTTTGCCTCTGTTGTATGCGATCAGTAAGATAGTGGATGAGCTGCTCAACCTTTTCCCTCCGATATCCCTGTGACAAAAAGTTTTTCCCTGTGCGGGCGGTGAGCCCCTGGCGCAGGTTGCCCCGAGAAGCTGTGGCTGCCCCATCCCTGGAGGTGTCCAAGGCCAGGTTGGACGGGGCTGGGAGCAACCTGGGCTGGGGGGAGGTGTCCCTGCCCGGGGCAGGGGGGTGGCACTGGGTGATCTTCAAGGTCCCTTCCAACCTAAACCATTCTACAATATTGTGCCAATCTTTAGGCCCACAACAGCCATTTTAGCTGCCGCGTGACTGGCTATGGCAGGGAATGCTGCTCTCCAACAAGGGACACCACCCTTAGCCAGGGCAAGCTGGCAGAGACTCAACCAGGAAAATAATTTATTTAAAAAAAAATAATAATAATTCAGAACTGACCTGGTCCTGCCCATTCCTAATAAAGAATCCAAATTTCTAGCAGGAGATCCACCCCTGGACTGGACGCTTGGACACAAGTGAGATCCAACTCACCTGCCACTAACGCTTTCCACATAGATGAGCTGGAAGCCCNGGTCAGGGACGCGACTCAAGCCCTACGGAGGGCAGCATGCCCAACCTCAGCCATGCCAGAGGAACCCCCCTCTGCTCCCAGGCAGCATCCTTCACGGTGACAGACTCCAGCTGGTACAGTTCTCCCAGAGACATCCTGACTCGCAACAAAATCTCAGTGGTGAAATCTATCAAAGGAGACGAAAACACTTCTGAATGGGGGG
>VZSZ01006386.1:941059-951982 GCA_013398815.1 Ibidorhyncha struthersii
CCTGTCCCCCCCCCCTTTTTTTTTTGGTCCCTTGTCTGTGGAACCATTCCCTCCACATGCTTGAGACACGTGCAGAGCACATTGCATGGGAAATTGCACATGCTCCCCACACGGATGGCTCCAGAGCTCCCCAGGGAGTGGAGGGCAGTCCAGACGCAGCCGGCGAGCGCTGCCAGTGCTACTGTTTGACTTACTGAGCGGGGCCACGGCCGCTTGCTCTCCACGCCTCTGTGCTCAGCGGCAGAGGATGTGCGGAATTCACAGCCCATTTTAATCACACGAAGGTGCTGCCTCTTTTCCACTCAGCCATCCGCCTTCCTTTGCGCTTTGTCCTCTCGGCTGCCAAGACTCTGGTTCAGAAGATGCTCGAAGCCTCCTTCCCCGTGGCCACATGGGCAGGCTGCCTGCCCAGACCTGCCGAGAAGGGAAACCCGCGCAGCAGGCTCAAGGCAGGCAGCTCAGATAAATAAGAGAGGTCCTTGCTGAAACCTACAGCCAGTTTGCAAGCATTCCTTTCGCGACAGACAAAGGATTTGGCCCTACTGAAGGGATCTCACCAACCACCTCCACTGAAATCCCCTAGGCAGAAACCTGTGAGCCAACGTTGTCTCTCCTTTCTGCCTAAAGCCAAACTGAAATGCTGGGTCTGAAGCTTGGAGCTCCAGAGATAGTCCTCCTGCATCCAGAAGTTGTGCCTTGGCCATATCTTGTGTTGAGATTGTCCCAGAAAAAGGGACCCCAGAGTCCTGCTACACTTTTGAGGGTTCCTGAGGGAGCCCACCCCTCTGCTCATTCATTAGGGAAAGGCTGGGCTGGAAAGCTGGTGGTGAGGGACACACGCAGCCTGGGCTTGGAGTCTGGTTCCATCCCCGAGTTACTGTTTTGGTCTTTCTCCCTTTCCTCTAGAAGGTCAGGACTTGGGGACAGCTGCCCCTGTGCCGCAAGCAGTGTCGATGGAGCTGAGAATCATGGAATCACAGAATGGTTTAGGTTGGAAGGGACCTTGAAGATCCCCTAGTTCCAACCCCCCTGCCCTGGGCAGGGACACCTCCCCCCAGCCCAGGGTGCTCCAAGCCCCGTCCAACCTGGCCTTGAACACCTCCAGGGATGGGGCAGCCACAGCTTCTCGGGGCAACCTGTGCCAGGGGCTCACCGCCCTCACAGCTGAAGAATTTCTTCCTAATTTCTAATTTAAATCTTCCCTCTTCCAGTTTGAAGCCATCCCCCCTCGTCCTGTCACTCCATGCCCTTGTAAAAAGTCCCTCCCCAGCTCTCCTGTAGACCCCCTTTAAGGACTGGAAGGTCTCTCCGGAGCCTTCTCTTCTCCGGGCTGAACAGCCCCAACTCTCTCAGCCTGTCCTCCCAGCAGAGGGGCTCCAGCCCTCCGATCATCTTCATGGCCCTCCTCTGGACCTGCTCCACCAAGTCCATGTCTTTCCTATGTCAGGGGCTCCAGAGCTGGATGCAGTACTCCAGGTGGGGTCTCACCTTGCTCCTGTGCCGAGCGGTGCCTGCTGGCAAACCACTCCTGGAAGACGCTGGCTTCAAGCAATGCTTAGTCCGTGCTGGTAGGTACAGAAGAAGCTCCTTTGCAGCCCAGAGTCGTGTAAAAATAGGCATAAAGCAAGCTGAGGAGCAGGCTCCAACACCGCATCTTCCCAACCACAGCACGGATGTGTGTGGCCAAAGGGCTTGTGAGTCCTGGGTGGAAACAGAGCTGCTGGACTAGTCTGGTTCCCCTGCCCGGAGGCAACACCGGCATCTCCCCCTGTCCCATGCCCTTCCCCGCAGCCCCGATCCCCCTCCCAAAAGGAACCCCCTTCCCCATGATCTCTAAGCCGCGCGGTTCCCAGGTTAACCGGCCTTTTTGTGCCTGGGGAGCAGAGGGTGCGAGAGGCCAGCGAAGCGGAGCCGCCCTTGCCCCGTGTGCGGGATTAGGGCCGGGGAACAGGTGGCTAATTCCCCCCCGGGCACAATGCGGCGTGGCGACCCAGGCGACGCTGCTGCTGACCCACGGGCCGCAGGAACATGTTAACAATTTCCAGGTCAGCGGAGGGAAGGAATGGCAATTTTTTCTGCTCCAGAGGATAACAGGATATGGTTTTCACAGCCCCCACCACAGCCCAGAAGGCGGATTCAAGGAACAGTAATGTCATCCTCGCTTTCCTTCACCCTCACCCCCAGGAGGGCCAGACCCCTCCACGTCCCCAAGCGTGAGCAGAAGCCCTGCACTCCGCTTCCAGGGTGGGAAAGGTCTCACGCTGCCTGCACACCCCCTCCTGTCCAGAGCAGGGCAGATGAAAGCCAGAGACAGTGCAAAGAGATGCTCCTGAACACCCCATCCACCCAAGATCCACCGCCCCTTCCTCCTGGAGACCTCACGGCGCTGACGCCTCAGTGGTACCCAGACGCCGGCTGGTGTTAGCATCGTTCCCGTGGAGCCACCCCTCTGACACGTACCTGGTTGTGCCGTAGCTCGCCCAGGGCACGGCCCGCAGCCCCTGTCCCTCTGCTTACCGCAGTCATGGATTTCTTCAGGTCACGTTCCCACGGAGCCCGAGTAAAAAGCTCTTTCATTTCCACAGCCCCTTCATGCTTGAGCTGGCAAGCAGCAGCGAGGCCAGCGCTGAGCCTGGTCATTATGTCTCCCCCCTTCTGGTTTCTTCTTTGGAAGGAGCTCTTCTGGGCAGGCAGGGCTGAAGAGCAGAGGGAAGTTTCTTAAAGAAGGTGAAAAACAAATACAAAAAAACCCAAAACATTACTCCCATTCCCTCATTTTGCTTCACTCTTCCCCAGACCTACGCCAGAATGTCTGCACTTGCTTGGATTCATCAGGGTCTTGTCCCTCTGGGCAGCCGCGCGTGAATGTTATTATCCTGTTGGCCATGAACAGCTTTGTAATACCCCAAGCAATAAAACAGTGAGGCTCAGAGCAGAGCTAACGAGAGCTGGGCCAGTCCGAGCGTGCTGACAGGTGACCCTGGGCACCACAAGTCCTTTCCCTAGCTTTGCGTCAAGGATGACGGCTGGCCGCATGCCATGAACCCCTTCCTCAGCCTGCAGGCACGACGGAGGAGGGGCTCCCTCTGACTGCAGCCACACAGCATCCAGGGAGGGAAATCAAAGGGTTATTCCCATCCCCATCCTCCCCGCAAGCCAGCGGGCCACGAAGGCAGGGCAAGCAGAGCCTTCTCCTGGCACCAGGAGAAGCGTGCGGAGCCTTTCTCCATGTGGGCAGGAACGCGGGGGGGACCGCGAGGACAGACACCTCCCGACTTCTGTGTCATATAACCTGCCGATAACGGCGCGGCAGCGGTTTCTTCAAGCACTTTCTGAGCTTAAACAGTGCCGCAGGAAGGTCATGGCCTGCCTCTGCCCTGCCTGACACCCGGCTCGATGGGGCTGCGACACCTTTCCCTCTCCAGCCCTCCGGCAATCCCACTCTCCAGAGTAACGCGGGAAGAGAAAATGGCAGTGGGAGAAGGTGTAAGGAGGCGCGGACACCCGGGGTTCAGTTCCCCGCTCTCTCGGACCTGCTGTGCAACCTCGGCTACCCTCCTCCGTGCCTCTTTTCCCCACCTGGGAAGCAGAGGTGACGATGCTTAGCTCCACTGAGTCCTGTGCCAGAAAGAGGTGCTGGAAAAGGACAGAGCAGCAGTTCTCCTCCCGCACACCGCATTCCCACACTTGTTTCTTTCTCTCTCTTTCTCCCCTTAATGAGATTAAGTGAGAATAAATTATGCAGAGCCCGCCCCTCTCTCCTCACCCCCACCCCCAAGAGGCTGCCCTGCATGGTTTCTAATTAGCATCATTAATAGGGGTGGGGGCAGCCGTGCTGCCACAGTGCTTTAACAATCAGAGCTGTCAGCGAGGCCCTCGGTGCTGTTAAAGTGTCCCCAGAGCTTTTGTCCCCGGGCAGAAGGGACCCCCGGACTTAAGACCACTTTGTGTTGGGAAGGGGGAACGGGAGGGGAGCCTCTCCTTTCCTGGCGTTGTCCCTGGGACCACCAGGAGAGCGGGAGGGCTGATGCCACCAAAGTCCCCTCTGCTGCCGGGTGACCCCCGGCTTGGGGGGGGGGAGTTCGCCCAGGGCTCCGGGCCGGTTAGGAGCGCTGCCCGATCCCATCTCTCTCCATCCCATATTTTTCCATGGGATTTCAAGCTCGGCTTGGCCTCACCAGAGGATGAATACAAGCAGGTGGCCCTCCCCGGGTCCGTCCCGGGGGGTGGCACGTAGCAGCGGCCGCCCCTGCCACGGCCCCTAATGAGCAGCAGAAGGGGGCACGTCGGGAGCGGATGTGTTAACGGTTTCTGGTTCAATGGAGGGAAAAATCCCCACAAAGGAAGGTGTACAAATATTGTGGGAAATCTATTGGCCCCTTAATATTTGATGAAGGCCCGGGCCATTCAGGCAGGGTGAATTCCACAGCGAGGTCTCATTCAGCCGGCATCAATGGGAAACTTTTAATTGAGAGGCACTTCATTCAGGGCCTGTGGGTCATTCAGTGCGAGGGGCTTTCAGGGAGAACAGAGAGCCATGTCTTTCCAAGTCGCACCAGAAGAAAAGCCACTGTTTCCTGCGCTGGGAGCTTGAATGCTGAGGGCCCTAATCCCCCCAAAGGGAAAACCGATTCCATTTTTTTTTTTTTAAAAATTCATTTCTCAAATAACAAAAAGGGAGGCAGGCAGGACAAAAAGGGAGGTGGGAAAGGATGGGGATGGGACTGGGTAGGCGAGCACTGCCCTGCAGGGGTGGCTCCGTTGCTGGGAAAAAGGCTGAACACCCCTGGGATGCCCTTCCCTGGGGAGCAATCCCTCTCCCCAGCTCCCTGCCAGGCTCCAGCGCCCGGGAACCTCCGAAGTTCATCTCCCCGGGGCCACAAAGGAGAGGAGCACGGTGCTGCAGTTGTGCCTTTGGGCCCCATCCCCAGCAGAGGTGGGTGCCCCCGGCCGGAGGACAGCAGGGGGATGCTCGTTTGGCAGCAATGTTTTGCTTCTCTTGAATCTTTTTTCTCTGTTTTTGGGGGGCGGGAGGTCTTGCGGGAGGCATGGGGGTATCGCTGCGAGAGGCAGCGACCGGTTCCTTTTTTTTGCAGTACGGTGCAGCAACTGGGAGCAACCGAAGTGAGAGCCGAAGGGCAGGACAGGCATCTCCGCCCCAAGCGAAGGGACACCAGGGCACCATCAGCCTGTCCGTGCAGCCAGCCAAACCCCAGCCTGGGCACGCTGCCTCCGAGGGGCAGGAGGTTAAAGCTTTGATGCACATGAGGAGGCAGCAGGAGCCTTTGCTTCAACTTCGGAGAGCTTTGGAACAGGATTTAAAAGGCAGCTTCCTCCATCCTACCTGCTGCAAGGACCCGCGGTGCAGAACAGCATGTCAGGGCAAAGGAGGGAGTTCAGGACATCCATGGGGGGAACTGTACTGTGCCCAGTTCTGGGCTCCCCAGTTCAAGAGAGACAAGGAACCACTAGAGAGACTCCAGCAGAGGCGACGAAGATGACCAGGGGACCGGAGCATCCCTCTGCTGAGGACAGGCTGAGAGCCCTGGGGCTGTTCAGCCTGGAGAGGAGAAGGCTGAGAGGGGATCTCATCAGCGCTGATCAGTATCTGCAGGGCGGGTGTCCAGAGGATGGGGACAGACTCTTCCCAGTGGTGCCCGGCGACAGGACGAGGGGCACCGGGCACAAACTGGAACACGGGAAATTCCGTCTGAACATGGGGAAAATGGCAGAGCCCTGGCACAGGCTGCCCAGAGAGGCTGTGGAGTCTCCTCCTCTGGAGACACTCCAAACCCACCTGGATGCGTTCCTGTCCAACCTGCTCTGGGTGACCCCGCTCTGGCGGGGGGTGGACTGGATGATGTCCGGAGGTCCCTTCCAACCCCCACCATACTGTGATTCTGTAACCCACACCCCACCAGTGCTTTACTTCACAGCCGTTAAGGATCCACTCCAGCCAGGAGCACCAAGAGCCTGGGGAAAATGCAGCTGGTGACCCTCCTCCCGCCTGGGACGGAGTTTGTTTTCCTCAGCCGTTCTTGCACCAGGGCAGGGTGCCTACCTGCTCTCGCGTGCGAGGCGGGCACCCCAGGCTTAGCGCCTTTGGGGCACTGCCCCGGGCAGTGAGCTCCCCCGGGGTCTCACCTAAGTCCCAGCACCAGCAGCAGTGATGACACGGGGACCTTGTCTCCGTGGGGCTGTTATCCCTCCTCCCCGATAGTCACCAGCATTCGAATCTGCCTTTGGAGTGTAAGAACCTACATGCTTTTAGGCAGCATGAATGAATATGTCTGCCTCATTGCTCTGTCCCCGGCGTGCTTTCGGATGCCCCAGCCTTGAACACATCGTTTCCGTACCATGCTGGTTTGCGGGAAGAGCCAAGTGAGAAAGAGGTGGGAGCCCGCGGGTTTTTTTCCCCCCCTTCTGACATTTTTTGAGGGTCCCTTCTGGGACACACAGCATCCTTTGCATGACCTCCTTTCTTGTCCCTCCCCCACCGCTCCCAAGTTAATAACAAGGCATTGCAATAAGTTATAGCGGCAGCTGGGTTAAAAATGTGCTTTTTCTAAGGCTAGGTGTCATAAACTCACAATAGGCTGGGCTGAGGGGGACACCCTGCCCCGCCACCCTGTTCGTCACTCCCCCGGCTGTAAAGAAAGATGAAGAAGGAATTAAAGAGCGGTTGGAGGGGAGGGACCCTCTTCATTAAGTCTCCTACGCTGCGGTTTCCAGGGAGACGGCTCCTGGTGCTGCATCCCTCTCCCATCCTGCTGCGACCCTTTGCAAGTTACAGTAGCGGCGGCTGCTGTTTTCCCTCTGTTCCCAGCTGTCTGCCAGGCGCTCTCCCAGGGTCTCTGGTCCAAGGTGGGCTTGACACCATATGGAAGAGAAAAGACCCCCCCGGTACATATGACCTGTTTGGAAGGGGAAGGAAAGGGAGGTCGAGTTCATGCCTACGAGGAGCCAGGAGGGCCAGACACGCGCTGACGGCGTGACATACAGATAACCTCGGCTCTTGCTCTTTTCTGCAAGTGGTGCAGAGAAGTCCCGTAGTATTTCCAGTGCTGGGTGATGTGACCGTGATGGGAAGTCATTAAAATGCCCGTAGATCAGAGCATGTGCTATGACCTGTGCTTCTTTTCTTTTCCCCTAGCCAAGGGGAAGCATACGGCCACTGCTGATGAGCCAGAGCTCCTCTTGCAAATGCGTCACAGCCAGCGTCGCGGGGGGAAGATTCAGGTATCCCGACTGCGAGAGAGGGCCAGTGCCCCGAGAGATGGAGCCGGGACTCCTGCAAGATCTCTTACCTTTCACGGTCTCACCACACCTATGCAAAGTGGGTCTCTCCGTGTCTCTGGCTGTAGAGGAAAAGACAGGTCAGGCTTCCAGGAGCCCAAGGAGTAGGGGTAGGTCACATCATATGGGAAAGATGTAAAAGGGCATCCCTCTTCTCTGGAAAATATTGAAAGGTTCACAAATGGACAAAGATTGCAGAGCTCCTGTGCAGCCCTACCCGAGTTCTGAATTAGCTATTTTGAGTAACCGCAGCAGCAACCAAGTGCCTGTTGTGCAGGCAAATCCAGGGCCCTGCGTGGAAACACAGAAAGCCAGAAAGTGCATTAATTATACATTAATTAAATGTAATTTACTGGGTTTTTTTTTCTCTGCATCCCCCCAAGTGCCAGTGTATTGGTTTGAAGTGCCTGTGCGGTGTATCACCATACAGCAGCCCACACCGAGAGCCAGGCACAGCTTTACTGCAGATCATGTTCGTAGAACAATAACAGGATGTCTTGGTACGGCTGCGGCCACAGTGGTTTCAAATTTATTGGTATGTGCACGCACAGAGGTAAGATTATACAGATCAGAACAGAGCAGTAGACACATGCCTGATTTATCCCTCATCCATACTTGTGTGTTTCTGCAGGGACCATCTTTAATAACAGATGCCGGAATAGAGCAAAGTCATTAGTGGTTACTGATGTATCTTGCATACACATGAGTTTATGCATCTACTAATGAAGAAGCGATACCCAAACTTACAGCTGAGATCTGACTTCTCCGTCACATGGACGGGTTCCGGAGTGCACCGTGGAGAAGGGCAGTCCAGAGCCCCACTTGGGAATTTGTTGCTCGAAGCTTGACCAGCTGCTGCTTTGGGGGCCGACATCTCCTGCATGCCCTGCACCCTCCCCTGCCTTGCAGAGCGTGTGGGCACCCACGGAGGAGAACCCATGGAGGGGGGCATCTGTAGGGGGATCCCAGGCAGCCCCCACTCGCTCCATCCACCCCTGGACGCCTCTTCTCCAGCTGCCACGGGAAAGAACCACAACTCCCGGCATGCCCAACAGGAGCACAGCATGCCCAGACCAATTCCCTTACACCTGAGGACCCAATCGGTTCACGCATGAGCACCCATTTTGTACATACATGAGAGCACAACATGTTCACGCATGACCGCCCAGCTAATTTATGCATGAGGGCCCAATTAGCACGCAGACAGCACCTGATTAGTTTCATGCAAGAACACCCGATTAATTTATGTTTGATTGCTCAATTACATGCCACATGAGCACCCAATAAGTTCACATATGAGCCGTTAGCTCACGCCTGAGCTCCCAATTAGAGCATGTATGAGTGCACATTTGCATCACACCTGAGCACCCAATTAATTTATGCATGAGCGCCCAGTAGCATCATGCCTGGGTGCACAACTGGATCATGCATGAGTGCCCAATCAGTCCTTGCATGAGCGCCTGATCACTACCTGCATGACTGACCAATTATTCATGCATGAGCGCTCCATTAGCACACACCTGAGCATGCGATTAGCTCGTGCACGAGCGTTGTGTTAGACATAGAATCACAGAACCATAGAATAGTTAGAGTTGGAAGGGACCTTGAAGACCATCCAGTCCCACCCCGTGCCCCGGGCAGGGACACCTCCCCCCAGCCCAGGGTGCTCCAAGCCCCGTCCAACCTGGCCTTGAACACCTCCAGGGATGGGGCAGCCACAGCTTCTCGGGGCAACCTGTGCCAGGGGCTCACCGCCTGCACAGCCAAGAGTTCCTTCCTGATATCTCATCTCAATCTCCCCTCTTCCAGTTTGAAGCCATTCCCCCTCATCCTATCACTCCATGCCCTTGTAAGAAGTCCCTCCCCAGCTCTCCTGGAGCCCCTTTAGGCACTGGAAGGCCACAATAAGGTCTCCCTGGAGCCTTCTCTTCTCCGGGCTGAACAACCCCAACCCATCCAGGGCAGGTTTCAGCAGCTGGGAGATGACATTGCAGGAGGAAGGCACAACATGCACGTTGCCATCACTGTTGCTTCCAGTCAGCTCGGAAACCAATGTAATGCCCCATCGTCCGCAGAAACATCAGCCCAGCAGAGCACAGGCAGCATGGGGTGCGTCAGCCACAATGGGAGGAAATTCCGGAGGAGACATGCGAGGAGGTGTAGGGAGATGCAGCGGGAGACACACACAGAGAGACGGCAGGGAAGACCAGGAGACCTACTCAAATATCCAACTCCTGGGGAAAGTTTAATTAAGAAGTGCAGAGATCTTCCCAAACAAGCTAAAAACTATGCCAACTTTCTCTGTATTTCACTTTCCTTCCTCCTTTGTGGGTGGGTTGGTGGAAACATCTTCTGGTGACCAAGAGATAAGTGAGGCCTCACTCCCCTATGTCCACAGACCGACAGATTCACACGCAGACCCCGAGAGCTCCCCTTGCTCCCAGCTGTAACAATGCAAAGACGATCCCTCATTTAGCAACCCGAGCGTCCACCATCCCTCGTTTAGCAACCCAAGCATCCACCGAGCAGCTCTGTCCAGCTTTTGCACTGCTCTGCTTTCTTACTTTTCCCCTCAAAACAGCTTTGCCACAGCTCCCGGGCAGATGTTAACTTCATTCTTTCTTTGGGGACACTCCAGTGAGAAAGGTTGATCTTGTCCTCACTGCCTCGGGACCGACGTGAGCTACCCCGGGGTCAGGGGGATGGTCTGACTAGCACACATTCACCCCGTCTCCCCTCGCCAGAGCTCTCTGCGCGAAAGGGGATTGCAGCTTTAATGAAGTCAGGATTTATGCAAGTTAATCTGAAGGTGACCTGTCTGCGTTAAGCGGGTTGACATACACCCGGTGCCTCCCACCGGCTTTGTCTTACAGCTCAGCACACGGGACCCGAGGGGGAGTCTGGCCCGAGGCTCAGCTGAAAGCCCTCAGTCGGCCAAGCGCCGAGTGCAGCCCAGAAAGCTCTGAAGAACCGGGGCAGCCCCCCCGTGCCGGGAGCTCAAGAGGTGCTCCAGGATGTTCCCAGCACCAAGCGCCAAGCTGGTCCTCCAGCCATGAGAGGAGCCTCCAAATGCTCCCTCCTTCCCCACTGGCAGCTGCATGCCTGGGGGTCTCCAGGGTACGAGAAGTCTCTCTTCACCCATTTTGACTTATCAACACACGGGATCAAAGCTCTTTTTGTCCCAGGAGGTTTTGGGCCATGTGCAGGGCCCTTAACCCACCTCCCTAGCAGTCACCAGTGGCACAGACTGGTTTAGGACACCCTTGACTTTTGTCATGGCTTAGGCCGAATCGTCTACTGGGGACGTGGGGGACCCCAGACGGGACCGACATGCTCCCCTCTACCCCTCTTCAAAGAGAGAGGCAGAGGAGGGAAAAAGAGACTGATGAGTTTAGGAGGAACTAAACTACTTTAATGAAATACTAATAATAAAATAAAATGAAATAATGAAAAATATACAAAACCATATCAAGCTCCCAGGGTGACAATCATGACAGCGGCTGGCACGGGGCAGTCCCAGGCCGGACTCAGTGACGGACCAGAACTGGATTCCGGATCTGCGGTCAGGATCGGGACCAAAGGCAGACGAACAGAGTCCTCCTCAGACGTCGGCCACTGAAGAAAGAG
>VZSZ01006386.1:956922-968453 GCA_013398815.1 Ibidorhyncha struthersii
GGGGGGTGGGGGAAGGGGGGGATTTCTTGTGGTGACTGACAAGCGGGTCCTTTCTGTTATTGTCGTTCGTCTCTGTCAGCCCTCCCTTATCAGCACATTGCTAGGTCTCTCTCTGCCTCCCCCCCAGCATTAATCATTCTAGTGATGCTGCCCACGCCTCTGCTGGAACCAGGTCGTGAAACTCTCATCCCACCCACTTACCACAACCCAGCTCGAGTCACGTTTCAGCCTCCGGCAAAACCATGTGGGGCTCTGCGGGCACCCGGTGCACAGTGGGAAAATCCCGGCTGCGCTTTAACCCGTGCCACCCCGAGGTGGGCGCCCTGTCCCCGCTGTCCCTGGGGGGTCCACACGGGTGGGAGAGGGCCAGCCCAACGCCGGGGTGGCGAGGAATGTCGTCCACGCACCGAGACGCCGTCCTCGCTGCCTCCGTCGCGCAGCCAGCCAGGCCGTTGGCGATGCCGAGACCAGACTACAAGTGATTATTGTCTCTGCGTGTGGCCACAAAATGTGTCTGAAGCTGCCGCCTGCTCAGTAGCTGCAAACCCCGAGCTGCGGGCAGAGGTGGGAGCGGGAGGGCAGGCGACCCGGGACCTCCCGGGGACCAGAAGGGAGGGAGATGCTCTGGGGTCACCAGTGGTTATCTGGGGCAGGGGTCCAGAGCGCTGCCGGGAGGGGGAGATGTGGGGCAAAGCCGGCAGCTGCCTGACCCCCACCATCCTTCTCTCTCCTCGCAGCTGGGCTTGGGGTCCCTGCTCTGCTGGGGAGCGCGTGGGGGAGCGCGAGAGGGCTGCAGTAATGCAGGGAGCACCGTGTCCGTGCACAGGGTTGGGTTTAGCACTCTGAGGTCTATGCCAGTAAGGAAAAAGTCCAAGTCACGGATGTGGGGGACATGCCCAGAGGACCCCGGGCTGCTCTTTCCCCTTCTCTGGTGGACCCCACACTCACGGGTGTGCGACCTCCCTGGCTTTCTAGTGACCACGCAGCCCTCCGTGGCCCCCACAGTTCTTGCTGTCCTGTACACGGGAAAATCCCCTCCATCAGGTCAGAGAAAAAAATAAACAGAGCCAGGAGACCGGGGCGTTCTCACCTGCGCCTGGTCCGTCAGTCTGTCCGTCCCCCCCCTCCCCCGGAGTGGGAGCTGGAAAATGAGATTAAAAGTAGCGATTTGCTTTCCCATGCTGAGAGGAAAATAGGGACAAGGGATTAGCCCCAGAGCGAACATGTCACGCCACACCTGCTGCTGCACGGCCAGCGGCGCCGGAGTGAGGGATGGTGAGCAGGCTCAGCACCGGCCGCACCGACTGCCCGGCTTCCCCGCCCCAGCCCCTTGTCCCCATCCTTCCACCCCCCCACCAGCCGGTCTTGCACCGCATGGGGCGATGCCGCAGGGCTTTCGGAGCACTACCTACCTGTGGTGCCGGACACTGGATCCCAGCACATCCACACCGGGGCGATGGGAAAAGGGATTTTGGGGCAGGCTGTCACAGCACGGGCAGGTGCTGCCTCCCTCCAGCTGAGGATGGAGCCTGGAAGGATGAAAGCATCCTGAAAGCGGGAGAAAACTCTGAATTTTAGACCCAGACCCTAGTGCTGCTCCGGGGCTGAATGGAACCACGGATGCAAACGTGCGTTTCCAGATCACGACCTCGTGGCCCAGACCTCGCTCGCGCCAGTCTGAGGGGAGCAAGGCTTCTGATGGTGAAAATACTTTCATCACATCCCTGGTCCCAAATTCTTGTCCTGCCTATTTATCTGGCCAGAACGCAGGGCCAGCAGCGTTCCCAAGCACATGGGAAGGCCTGGAGAATGTCTCTTTCCAAAGGGGGTATCAGGCTTCGCATTAAAATACAGCAAGAAGCTGAGAAAGGGCAATAAAAGAAGATGAATGATGTGCAGGTGCTGGCTGGGATCCCCTGGAATGAGCTGCACTAAGTCCCCGGCTCCGCTCACCATCCTGTGTGCTTTTCCCACTGGCTTCTTTAGCAGGGACTTTTTTTTTTTCTTTTTTTTTTTTTGAAGTATGTGGCTCATATGAGCTGAACGTGCTGGGAATTTCCACCCTTTGGTCCCGAGTTAATGGATCCAGCTGCAAAGATACTGAACGTTCTGGTCCGGGGTTTGCTTGCTCAGGTCTGTCTCTCATTTCATTGTTAAACCAAGTGAAATGTGACAGATTTAAAAGTGAGACTCAAAGCAAAGCTTGGTGGGGAAGAACCTGTGGAGGTTTGAAAGCTGAGTAGGAAGTAAATGGAGCTGCAAAGCTAAGTTGGTGCTCTCCAAAAAAAGTCTGCCTTTTCCAGACCTGTTTTGGTTCCAAACCGCTGTTGATCGCAGTCCCTAAATTATAGTCAAACAGAAATGTTGAAAACCTAGGACATGGGAACACAGCAGCATGTCGCTGATAATATACTGTAACACAAACAATACAGTAATGCTAGATGCAGACACGAAATATTGCAAAGGAATGAGGCACTCCAGCAGGTTTTCCGAGCGTTCCCACCTGCACTATCCTCACACTGAGCTCTCCCCGTTTCCCTCTCCCAGACGTTCCCTGCCCGATCCCTCCCAGCGGTGGCGGCTGTGGGACGCAGGCACCCAGGAGCTGGTGCTGCCCATGGAAAGGGGGGGGTGTCCCCCTGCCAGCCGTGCCGCCGCAGCCCCGCTCGGTCCTGTCTCCTGCTGGGGCTCTCCGGGTGGAAGGCTCCCAGTCCAGCCGAAGCACTGGCCTCCCAGTGCAGACGTGCTCAGCCCAGTCTGTCCCAGTTCTGTTCACGAGCCTGGCTGGGTCCATACCCCCACAGCCCATGCACCCGCGGGAGACTGTTCCCCTGACTCCTCGTTGTGGCTGCTCCATCCCTGGAGGTGTTCAAGGCCAGGTTGGACGGGGCTGGGAGCACCCTGGGCTGGGGGGAGGTGTCCCTGCCCAGGTCAGGGGGGTGGCGCTGGATGAACCTTAAGGTCCCTTCCAACCCAAACCGTTCTGTGATTCTATGATTAGTGGAGGGTAGTTAGCCGAAGGGCCAGCGGAAATGCAGCTGTGGCTGCTGGGTGCAGGGGCGATGGTCACGGAGCCAGCCGAGGCAGGATTTCCAGCCGCGACAGCAAAAGCCAGCCGCGCCGGGAGCAGTCGGTCTGCTCGGAGAGCCGCCGTGGGCAGACTGCAGCTGCCCCGCCAGAGCCGTCAGATGTGACCATCAAAGGCTGCCTGTCCGCGGGGTGAGAGTCTCACGGCTTTTCTCCTCCGGGCCTCCCCCTCCTGCCGCTTCGCTCCCTCCCAGCCCGTACACGCTTGCAGCTCTGCCCGTCTGCCTCATCCAGCTCTGCTCCGAAGCCTACAGGCGAGGGCGAGCCGTGGGAGAGAGGAGCCGGGGCTGCCTGCGCCATGGCAGGGCATCCTGCCCTCTACACCCACACTCCTGTCCCCGACGGATCCCGGCAGCCGGCGGGATGGGAAGAAGGGCCAGACGCTCGGCTGGGGAAGCGGACGCAGTGCCACCGAAAGCAGCCGCCAGCTGACGGCCGAAGCCATCGATGTATCCACAGATCCCGGCTGGCCAGCGGAAAACTGCCCACGTGTGCCCCGTGCAGGGGCTCTGGCTCGGCCCCCGCCAGCAAATTAACCCCGCAGGTCCTCCACGCCGCCCTCGGTGCCGGCACTCGCCGCCCATCTGGGTGGGTTTGCAGAGCAGACAACTGCAGCCGGGGGGATTATCAGCCGCCGAGGAAAGCTGCACGGGGCAGGAAGGGGCCCTGATCCCATATCACCCAGGCAGCATCCCCCGTCCCTGGTCGCCTGCCAGGCTGGGAGGGCGGATGGCGCTGACTCAGCAGCTGGATGGAGCCTGATAATGCAGCGTTATCGCGGAGACCCGATTTGGTTGATTGTTGCCTTGGGTGCCTTCCAGATCTTGATACTTCAGGGAGCTGCAGTGACTCACCGGGCGCGTCGGGAGGAGGGCACGCTTCTTGCAGCGTGTTTCGGTGTAGATTGCCCCCGTTTCGGTAAATGAGTAAATTTTATTTATCGCGGTCGTGGTGTGCTGCCTGCCGCCGCCACGCATCCGAGGGGAGCGTGCCTGCCTGACAGAGACATTTCGAAATGGATGCTGACATGAGCCCATATTTCAAGCCGCAGCGCAGGCGCCAGGGGATCGAACAGCCGCCTCCCTGTTCCCATTTGGGCAGCCAAGGCAGGGACGTTGCGTGTGTCCCTGCGTGACATTTATCACCGAGTGAAGGCAGAGCAGCTCCACAACACGTTCTCAGCCCTCTGGAGAGTCTCAGAGGGTCTCGGCTCTTCCTCGACGTGGTGAAAGGGCTTTTTCCTTTGGTGAAAGCGGTGGATGTTTGTCCTGCGGCTGGCTGCCCTTTTCCTGCCTCCAGGCAGGGTTTGCACGTTCAGGAGCGAGAAACACATGCAGAAATCCTTGATCCGATGAAAGCACAACCCCCCTCTGATGGGATTTCCCTCTCGGGTACTCTCACATAAAAATGCCACTACTGTGGGATAAGCCAAGAGGTCTGAAAGTGCTCCGGTTTGGATAGCAACTGGCTGACTCCCAGTCAGGAGAAGGTTTGTTGGGAAATTGGTTCTTCTACACCTGCTTACAGGGGGCAATGCCTCCCTCGGGACATCTGCTGAAACCAGTCAGCCTCTCCTGCCCTTCCGTTGGCCTGCCTGCACGTTAGCCTTGTGGCTCCCAAGACACAACCGGCTTGAAAACTCCCCTGGGATGCCCTGGGCAGACATCGGCAAGAAAAGCCTTCCAGGAAGGCTGGTATTCGCAGCCCCATCCCTCCTGCTCTTTTTTTTCCCCACAGGGCAAGATCTGAAGATGGGTTTTTGCATGTGCGGAGCACATTCCTGCTGTTTCCTTATCAAATTTCATCCCATCGATCGGAGGAATGACTGCTAGCCAAACTCAATTTCTCCTTAATGCATTTCTGGTGGAGAGAAGCTTCCTAGCAGGAGGCGCCCAGCCAGGACCCCCCCAGTCCCGGGGCTCCCCAGCCACGCAGCCTGTGTGCCCACGTACTCTTGCTCCCACGTGCTCCGGGTAGGGTGGCTGGCACGTCTTCATCACCCTTGCCACGTGTGTGGCGGTGCCGGTCCTGAAGAGAGTCCTTATCGATTGTGCTCCCTCTTGTCTTCCCTGCCCAGCCCCCCGCGGGGTGGTGAGCGCAGGGGTTGTGGAGCTGCGCCTCCAAGGAGCCACAACGGGATGGCTAAAGGGGGCTTGAGAAAGTGCTGGCAGTCGGCAGCTCTCACCCCTCACTGAACCCCATCTGGGAAAACAGGTTCTGCATCCCAAAGTGGCCTCTGAACTGCTGGCTGTGGAAACCACGAGCCAAACCCCTTGAAGCCGCCCTGGGCTCGGCCAGGGGATCTGTTCGGTCTCCCCAGAAAGGGCACAGCTCCTGAAAGAGCTCTTTGCAGAGCCCGTTCCCTTCCCAGCTGGGTCAGCCAGGGTTTGCCACTTCTAACCCGCACCTCGGCGAGATCAGGGCTGGAAGCTCACAGGCAGGAACATGTCCTCCTCTCCAACAAAACCTGTCAAGCCCCACGGGGCTGCCTTGCAGGTCAGCAGCTGAATCACTTCTTTCTAGTTTCATGCCTGCTGGAGCAAATCCATAGCACAAGACCAGAGCCGGCCCGGCTTGTCTGAGCACCCCGCGTTCATTGTCCTCGCCGAAAATTAACCTTTTTGTGACTGCCGCTCCCCTCCACCCCATTAGCCAAGTGATTGCGACGGGCAGGGCGCGTCGCCTGGGCGCGTGGTGCGTCCCTGGGGACCTGGTGGACGTCTGTACGCGTAGCCTCGGAGACCAGGGGCGTGGGGTGTTGCAAGGACGTGACTGCAGGGTTCAAACACGGGCCTGGAGACCACAGAGCCTGCAGGGCCGAGCTCATCTCCCACATTAACTCACGCCCCGACAAGCAGGTCGTTTACTGCTCTGCTGAGACACCTCGGAGGCCTCATCCATAACAGCCGCAGTCAGAGATGGGATACAGAGGGTCACGGAGCGAGGAGCTGAGCCCTGCTGCAGGCAGAAGGAATGGTGGTCCTCCCGGCACCGCTGGGCAACGTCTTGGATCAACGCTGGAGAGGGCGAGCTCCTTGTCCCCACGCTTTCGAGTTGGGAAAGGCACCGGAGCAGCAAACCCTATAGATGGAATAGCGTGGACTGAGCATCCCAGGAGCCTCAGGCTCTGGTAACCCAACATTGCAGCCCAAAAGCCACGGCTGCCATTAGAAGAGGAGTCTTTAAAAACCTCAAAGAATCCGTGCCTGATAACATTTGGGAAATGGAGCCCAGATATGGGGGAGAGGGGTGGCGGTGGTTATTTTTGCATCCGGCATCCCAGGGCAGACGTCATTAGCAAAGAGAGCGACGCAGATGTTCGGATAGCAGGGACAGCAGCTGGGGACTGTCTGTCTGCAGAGTGCTTGTCATGAACAAGAGGAAGGAAAAGGAAAAGGGGAAAAGGGAAAAGGAAAAGGAACAGCCACAGACTCAACCTCAGTCAATCTGCTGCTGCTCCACTGCAGAAACACCTCTCGGGACTCCCTGCGACAGCTCCGGTCCTTGGGGTACTTCCCAGTGACTGCTGAGAGAGCAGAGCAGGCTGCAGGTTGAATTTATTTCGCCTGAACAGAGCAAGATGAGGTCACTCAGCTTTGAGTACCCTTAAAACAGACATCAGATGGCGATAGTATCTGGCTTCTAGTGACCTCGGCTGATCTGGCTACCACAGCGTGGAGGGCTCCGTGCTCGCACACCGCCTGAATCCCGCAGTTAGCGAGCAGAAAGGAGCCATGTGCAAACTTCACGTCCCTGGGAGAGGATATCAGAGGTTGTGGACGAGGCAAGTGCCACCGGACCAGCAACCCCAGGAGCAGAGAGCCAGCTGCGCCCCTGGGCACCATCCAAGGGCTGCCCCTGCGCTTCAAACAACTCCAGCGTTTCCCAGTGTGGCCCGGCACCCCCAGGCAGCCCCCAGTTCTCTGCCCCTTCCTTCCTAACAGTTTTTTGGATGACGTGTTTGTTTCAAGGGTCAAGGTCCCAAAGGAAGCTCCCAAAGCTCAGCAGCCAGGACTGATAAGGACCATCGAACTTCACCTCCTAATCAATACTGAACATCTCAAAAGAAGCCTTGANTAGTCGCGTGTTGCAGAGAGCAGGGAAGTTGATCCCTTTATTCCTTCAACTGGGAAATGGTTTGCAGCATGGAGCTGATGGAAAATAATGGCTCTAGATCACTGAATTTCATGGTGAGGAACACTTAGGACATTCACAAGAGCTGCAGTTTTACTGGTGTGTCCTCTGGGAAGAGGTGAACCTCAGTACCAGTTTTTAATCAGCAATTAGCACTCCCTGCCAACGAATGAAACTGCATTTAGCCTCTGAGTCAGAGAATCCCTCAACTCCATTAGTCTCCGCATCTCCCTCCACCCGGCCGCCCGGTCGCTAGCGTCGTGCCAGCTCTTCGGCCACCCGAGCCCTGCTAATGGCAGCGGTTGAAGCACGGAGCGCAGCAGCGACAGAAACCAGCAAGTCACTTTTGCTCAGCCCGTGAAGGTCTGGGTTTTGTGGCAGAGCCGTGTGCCAGAGCTGAGCCCGGGCCAGGCTGCAGAGCTCCCAGACGTTCACTCCAGTGCTGAATTGAGTGGTGGTTTTGCTAGACAACTACCTTGAGGACGCGTATACAATATTCCAGAGAGTTTTCCAGGAGCTGGTCCTGAAGAAATTTGCCTTTCCTCCAACACCACCTTGAAGTGTGCTTTTTGTTTGGTTGGAACTCACCGCTCTCGCACGCCGCGACCCGCTCCGAGGCGTGCTGTTCTGAGCCGTTTTGCTGAAACAAGCAGCGTGGCAGATATAAGCAAGCGAATGTCGGGACCGGGGTTAGAACCTGTCCGTTTACCACCTCACTGCCTGGACACGCAAATAAAAAGCAGTTAGGAAAAGGCAGTGAAGGCAGTAATCCTAAATTAAGAGTGGGCTTGAATTTAAGTGCTTATGTTGGTGGTTAGTTGCCACTCTGAGGTTTCTCTGGATAAGCTCCGGTCTTCCAGAAGCTCTCCAGGAAGGCAGGAACGCCTTCCACCGGCTCGGTCAGCCCCCGGTGCTACCCCTGTGCAGGGGGAAGGTGCAGGATCCCTCGCACCCCTCAGAGGTGACTGGAGTCCAAACTCTGCGTCCACAGAAAAGGCCAATTGCAACGTGTGAACTGCTAATTTGTTCTCAGTGGTGCAGCCGCGGAAGGAATTGCAGCTGAATAAAAGTCCTTTCTGCTCTGATTAATTGTCCCCCCCCGGTTATGAACAATGCAGAACAAAATAGGGATAATATTCATGCTAGGGAAATGGGGAAGACAGTCACCCAAATGCAGCCATTAACGAGTCCGAATAACCAAGGCTGATCCTGAATGCATTAAAGTCGTGGAGGAAGTCCTGGGAGGAAAGAATGTCCCCTATTAGCCAAGCTCCCAGTGTCTCGGGTATTACAATAGCGGAGCGATTCCTCGCTCCTCGCTGCCTGCTGCTGCCCTGGGTTCAGTTAAATGTCAGCTCAGCATCGACAAACTACAAATTACCAGAGGGCGTGTAGCTCTTTCAGTCCCACTGAACCCTATCAACGGGGAAATAATAATGTGTCCCCCAGGCTGGCTGGGATGGAGGCACATCCCTGGTGGGACGGGACCGGGACCGCTGCCTCCTGCTCCAGGCGAGGGAGGAGGGAGCAGCCCCGGTCCCTCCAGCCGTCCGGGAGAGCAGGGGGTTTCTCCCTTCCCGGGAAAATGTGGGTGCTGGGAGAGCCATCCCAGAGGAACCCAATGCCCGACCATCTCCAGCGCAGGCTCCGGTTACCCTGCCCAGCGACGGGAGGGCGCGATGTTAATATGCCTCCCCTGAAACGTGGAGGAAACCTCAGAAAGCTCAGTGTGATGTTTGCCCCCCCCCAGCAGCGCCGGAGCCCATACAAGTCTCAGTCTCATGAGGGGCACAAAGGTTGTGGCTGGAAAGCTTTTGGTTTCCCTCAGTCCTGAGATACCGCTCGGTTTAGTTTCTCCAGAGAATTTGTTCCAGAAACTGGCAAATATTGGTAAGTGGAAGCCAAAGGAAGTAATAGCTCTTCGCTTTCTTCGTGGGGGTGGTGGGAGAGTAAACCCAGTCGTGATGTTCCCACACACAGGTCAAGCAGAGTGGGGCAGGTAACGGAAAGAGGGCTGGAAAGCTCGGCCAAAATTCTCCAGCCTTCCTGCAGACGCGGGGTCCCCGAGACGGAGCCGGCGTCCCCAGAAGTTGGTGCCCCCGTCCGCGGTTACCCGTGGGGTGAGCGCCCGGGGGCGGCTGCGTGAGGAGTCCTGGGGAGCCGGAGCTACGCAGCCCGCCGTCCCCCCCCCACCCCGAGCCCNATTTAGAGCAGCCTGGGGCAGTTCTCAGGGGAAAAGAGAGGCTCCAGGCAATGGCTGGTCTCATCAGGAAAGCGAAATATGCCGGCCAGGGCGTTGATACACTTATTTTGCTATTGTCCCTGGAAAAGGAGCCGTAGTGCTTCCCTGCTGCTGGTTTTAAACTAATTACATTCCCTTTAAAGCGGGAAAATAAAAGGCGCTTCATTTACTGGGAAGCCTGGTAGCATTTTACAATTGCCGCCAAAGCGATGAGCTTTTAACCACAAACCCTTAACTTATGCTGCCCCTACCTAAAATCGCCTTCGGGCAGCGACCTCCACGGCAGGGGAAATATTCCAAGCAGCTGAAAAGCCGTGTAAAGATTGCGCCTTATTTTTAAACGTTAGTTTTCAGCGTGTCATCTTTCGTTCCACGGGTCCATCTGCTCTCTCTGAGCCAACCCCCCTCCTTACCCTCACCCATTGTTCTGAGCTGTTTATTAGTTTTCAATAGATGCATTTTTAACTGATTGCTTGTATTTTTTCCCCCCTTTTGTGTAGGAGCACCCAAAAAGTGCTGAGTTATCTCTCTGCTGCTCTGGAGTATGTCTCACCTGACCTCTTCACCTCTGTGTCCCATGCTCCGGCTTGCTCTGGGGCATGCAAAGGGTAGATGGTCAGGGATTTGTTATGCTGTGGTATCATCCATAGGTGTAGGGCTGAGATGTGCCATCCCCACGCAAGCCAGCGGGTTGCTGGGAGGACAGCCAGGGTCCCTGTGTCATAGAATCATAGAATGGTTTAGGTTGGAAGGGACCTTGAAGACCATCCAGTCCCACTCCGCTGCCCTGGGCAGGGACACCTCCCCCCAGCCCAGGGTGCTCCCAGCCCCGTCCAACCTGGCCTTGAGCACCCCCAGGGATGGGCAAGACACAGCTTCTCTGGGCAACCTGGGCTGGTGTCTCACCACCCTCAAGGCAAAAAATTTCTTCCTTGTGTCCTATCTAAACATGCCCCCTTTCAGTTTAAAACNCCCTTGTCCTGCCACTACCTGCCCTTCCCCGCCTCCCGAGATAGGCAGTGGAAGTGGCACCTGAAGGCAAAACGGCAGGAGCAAGTCCCAAACTTGCCACTGCCACATGCGCATGGGACCTGGGACAGGCAGGGTCAGGTTGGACATTACCCAAGTGATCTTCCTAACCATTCCTTGTGGAAGGCCGGGTTGGACGGGGCTTTGAGCAACCTGGTCTAGTGGGAGGTGTCCCTGCCCAGGGCAGTGGGGTTGGAACTAGATGATCTTTAAGGTCCCTTCCAACCCAAACTATTCTGCGGTTCCATGAGTCCTGCTTCCCAAGTCAGTATGGCAACACGTCCCTCACTTGCATTCATTTTCCCTACTCAATTTGCTTCCTATTCCAGCCCTGGCTGGGCACAGGTACAACTGTCACCGAGACCTTGGACACGAGAGCAGTCACCGGCACGATGTTCATCCCGTATTTGCCTACTTTTCCCCTGCTCTGGCCCTCGGCGCCAGCTGCTTTGAGTTCGTGGTCACTCCCAATGTTGTATTAATGCTTCTTCTGCAAATCATTATGGCAAGTCTCTCGAGACCCAAACCTTGCTGCTCACCCTCGGCAAGAAGGAGAAACTGGGTAAACAACAGCCTTTGAAAGCTTGGATGAGTCGGAACGGGAAAAGGAAGGTTTACGGTGAAGCTGGGGAACTCTGGTCGAGGGCATCGGTCCCACGGAGAGGGCTTTGCTGCCGCATTCCCATGAGAACAAGTTTCTCTGCCGAAATGCCTCAACCTCCCCTCCCTGCTTCTCTCCCCTTCTTAATTGGTTTGCAAATGTTAAATGTTTTGGCTCTGTGTTCAAACCGCTGTCTGGCTCCTGTCGATATGGCCTAACCCTAGGAGTTCACCCGGGGCTCCCGGCCCCTCCAGCTCCCCCTCTTTGCCATAGCAGCAAGCCCCCGCCGGGCCGGCCATTGTGTCCTCCTCCCCTAGCCGGAGCACCTGGAGACCCTTCTTGTAAAAACTTCATTTGCTGGGGAAAGCTTTGATTAAAACAGCCTGGCAGGGGGCTCCCCCACTCCCGAGTCAATATTGGTTTTGGAACAGATGGGGG
>VZSZ01006386.1:968495-985823 GCA_013398815.1 Ibidorhyncha struthersii
CGAGATCAAAGTGGAGCAGCCACCGAGAGGTGGAGCAGCCCTGTGTGCTGGAAACCTCGGGGAACAAAAGCATCAAAGTAAATCAAATGAAACTAATTGAAGTGCTTTAACATTAAATAATGAGGGAGAGGCTTTCATGAAACGCCAGCTTCTTCCCGTCAAAATCGAGGGACATGCTTCCAAGAAAACCAAAGCGACAACCTCCCCCCCCACCCCCCAACAACAACAACAACAACAACAACAGCAGCAACAAAACCCCGATCCCAAACATCTCGCAGAAAAAGGGCGAGGTAATTCCGGCTGGGTGGCTGCGCGGTCCCTCCCCGAAACACAGAGCCCTCCGCTCCCGCAGCCGAGTCGCTCCCGAGCGGATGGTGGGCACCAGGCAGCCCGGGGACCCACGCACGTGGACCATTCTCCCAGGCTCTTGCAGTCCCTGGGATGGGGGTGTGGGGGGGTGAAACACCTTCTCCTTGCTCTGGGCACTTCACGGGTGGCAGAAGGACGTGTGGGGTTCAGGTGAAGCCAGGCTGTGCGTGCAGCGCACCGCAGGGCTCGGCGGGGGCGAGGCTGCCTGGTGCCACGGCTGACCCTCGGCTCCGCAAGGCGTGGACCCGGCAGCCTCTCGGCTTCTGGGGAACCCCGTCTTTGCGACACAAAACTCCGAGAGGTCTGATAATTGCTGGGACTTAAGGTTCAGCCTGGCCTCCGGAGGTTCCCAGGGCAGCCGCAGCAGCAATTACCATCGCCAACGTGCCATTGCCGGCGAGCAAAGGGAGGACTTGGCAAGTCCGCCCCGTGCTGGCTGGGAGCAGGGGGCTCCAAGGAAGCACCTCTGATGGTGGTTTACTTATTTCTACGGCTCACTGTCTCCGGCAGCAGCAAGGAAGGACACTAACGGCAGTTTCTCATCCTTCTGGCCGGGGCTTAGGATTTGCGTGTTTGCAATTACCCCCAGCTCGGCTAAAGGTAGAGCTGTTTTTCCCTCCCTGCTCCCTAAAGAGCAGAACATGAGCCACGAAGCAGGATCAGTCGTGGGATCTGTACCAGCGCTCCTTGCATAGACGTACATCCTCTCTCTCCCCTCCTTGATTTCTTGGGTGCTCAGCCCGGCTCTTCTGAAAAGTGTCTCTGTTCCCCTTCAGAGAGCCCTGTCCTGGGAAAGAGAACGAGAAGGACGCAGCAGAGATGGACTATCCCGACACCCATTGAAATGTCCTTGTTAGCCGCTGGCAAAACCGGATTGTGGCCATGATGAAAGAAACCCACATGAAGACAATTAGACTAAATTATGTCCAGTCGCAGAAGACAAGTTAGCAGTGAAATGTGAGGCAGTCCGACTCCAGCCAGGCTCAATGTCTGGCTTGCCCCATCGCTGCCACTCATACATCACCGATCAAGGGAAGCCCCTGCAGGTTGTTTTAAACCAGGGCCAGCAGGAGGTTGGGCTAATGAGTAAAATCTGAACATTCCTCAAATTTCCCATCCATCCCGAGTGAAGGGAGGGTGGAGGAAGGGGGATGGGGACAAAGTGCCTCCCTCCGGAGACAAGGCTGATCCTAACGGAGGGACAAAACGCTGGTGCTGAGAACAGGGAGCTGCTAATCCCAGGCCTGACCCGCGCCAAGTCGGTCTCGGTCTGCGCTGCGGGGAGGTGAAGATCTCCTCAAGACGGGGACCCAAACCCCCTCCCCTTTCCCTCCATCCCCGCGCGGACTCCAGTCCTCCCTCAGCTCTGAAACCACACTGGAGGGTGGCTGGGAGACAGCCCCGTGGCGGGAGCAGGGTGCTCCGTGACGGCCGCTTTATCCACCACAGCCTCCTCCTCCTCGGAGCATCCCGAGAAACTACCCCAGCTCCAGAGCAGGGGCTGCCGGGGGGTCGGGGGCTGAGACAAGGGCTGCACGGAGCAATAATGGGGCTTTTCAGCCTCTCCCAGGAGAGCAGCCCCGGCCCCTGTTATTGCGTTATCCCCCCGAAGATGACGTACCCAAGGGAGAGGCTGTTCAACACCCAGCCTCATCCATAGCAAAGCCAACAAATAAACCTCACCCACCTCTTCAGAGTCCTTTAAAAGGGGGATGTGGAGGAGGGGAAAGGTAATTAAAAGACATCAAAGGGATGGCAGGAAGAGAAAAGCCATTTTAAAGAGGAAAGAAGAGGGAAAACAACTATTTCTGATCAATACAATTACAGTTCAGCTTCAGAGAGCTGCTTTAAAGCACAGGCATGCAAGAGGCCAGCACCGAGCAGCTCAACTGCACCTCTCTGCTAAGGACACACCAGGATTTCCAGGAGCACTGGGGGTCCTGGGGCTGCGGGGTATGCGTGCCAGCCCTGGGAGCTTGATAAGGCCCCCCAGTAAATGAGTTCTCTGAGGTTTCTCTCTCCAGACGGTCACTTGGCAAGCTGAAGCGGCTTTTTAAATCTTGGCTTGGATTTTGCAGCCAGCAGTCACCACCAGTTCCCCTCCTTCAGCATCCCTGCACAGATACGGCGGCGAGGGCTGGAGCCGTAAGGCAGGCAAAGGGGACTTTTGGCTTCCTAAGGATGAGAGGATGGTCAGCTCCTGCTACAAGAGAACAGGGTAGGGACGTGGGGTACCAATTAGACCGAGAGCAAGGGGAAGAGCCGGAGAGAGCTGGGCTTGATGCTCCTGTGGTTGCTGAAGGGAGCGGAGAGACATGGGACAGCGTGAGAAGGGAAGGTCTAAAGCTGTCGCTGCTGCCAGAGCCCTTCTGAAAGTGGTTTTCTGCTTCATGGGGGGTCAAATCCAGCAAAGCTGCTTGCTGCTGAAAAATTCCTGCCCCAGGCTCCCAAGCACTTTGCTCTCATGCCTACGAAGCAGCGCCTGACCCTAACCTCTCCTCATACACATGCCACTGGAAGAATTTGGGAGGCATCTCCTGCAGATCTTGCAGCTCATCACCTGGTACCCGTAGGCTCTTAAACCAGGGATGCTCAGAGGACAAAAGTTTCTTTAATCCACAGGCAGTGGCATGAAGCTTCGGAGGGCAAAACCTCATATCCGGATGCAAAGCCCGCTGGGGCTGGGTTTACGTATCAGGTCAGACTGGATGGTTGTACTGGTCCTTCAGGCTTTAAATCCACGATTTTTTTTTAAATAAGGCAAGTAGAAGAGAGGAAAAGACAAGAATTTATCAGTGACAAGTTTCTACCCTTTTTCTTCATTAATGAAATCAGCATACGGTCCCTATCCTGAAGACGAGCTGCCTCCTGTTATTTGGTTCCTCGCCCTCCACCGCTCACTGCTCTCCTGTGTGTCTCTGTCTCCACCGCTCTCTCCCTGGGATTTTAATTACATTCATCTATTTCCACTCACTAGGTCTGTCACTTTGCAGCAGGACTGCTGTAATTATATTGTGGGAAGCACCGTTCCCTTTGCTGAAGCCTGAGCGGATTAAGGATCCTCCGCGCCTTTTCCCACCCCTCTCTGCCAGGTACCTGCACAAAGATGACAGATGGTCAGGGGCCATTTATTTCCCCTAATGAGCTGGTACAAAAGGAGATGGCTCCCAAAACACATGTATATTTTCAGTTAACTAAAAACGTCCCAGGCTCCCAGGGCTTTGCCTGGAAGATGGGAAGGGTCTGAACCCAGGCAAGGAAACGTGCCAGCAGACGGAATCAGGGGTTTTCAGGCACGTCAGGAGCTCTGGGTTCAGCCTGGACTGCTGGAACATGTCCTGCCCCTGCGGTCTGCTCAGCACCAGGTTCGCTTGAGCTCAGTTTTGCTCTCAGGGGCTAAGAAAAGCTGACTCGTAGAAGGGTGTTAAAGAAAAGCTCTGAACCTTGTCCGCTTGATGGACGCCTCTCAAAAGCAAACCTTGTGTCCTTCTCCGGCGGTGAGGAGAGAGCTCTCCAGCCTTATCTCCATCCCCCAGGTCATGTGGGATGAGCTCCGGTGCGGTTCAGCTTTCCCGAGGAGCGTGAGACACAGGGCACGCTCAACACTGGTCCAGCAGAAGCTAACACAAACGTGAAAGTTAGGCCAACGCGGATGAAGGAGGGCTGTCGGTGGGCATCAAGGGATGCCAAAGGATGAAGAAGGTAATTCCACGCATAAGCATGTGCGGAGATTACATCATGAAAAGAGAGGATGGCTGCCCGTAGCCTGAGCAGATGTAAAGCACCAGAGCTTTGAAGGATCCGCACAGATTTATGCCAGCTGAAAGCTTAGCCTCAAAAGTGGATTCAGTTTAACCCTCTGGCAGCGTGCTATGAGACCGCGAGGCAATGGACATCAACGAGGCACTGCATCCTCCCAGTTTGCTGGAGCCGGTATCTTGACTCCAACACAGCTGAGGCCTAACAGTTATTTAAAACATATATATTGTCTTACAGAGGCAAGGCCTGCCAGCGGTGCGGACGGAGGGGTTCCAAAACCCGCACACGCCGGTTGTCCCACTTCAGCCCCCGCTGCCAGTCCAGTGCCCGCCCTGCCACTACCCGGCCAGCTGCCTCCTCATCTGGACTCTGAGGTTACATTTGCAAGCTGTCCTTCCCTTTGCCATTCGGAGGAAACAGAAGCTCGATTGTCTCCTCGCTTAGCCGTGAGCCCAGCAAGGAGGTGACCGGGATCTCCCCTTGCCAGGCTGCCCGTGGGAACGGAGGGAAAGCCGCCCAGGGAAAAGCTTTCCTAACTCCCTTCTGCCATGGCCACCACGTAGCCCCGCTTTCAAGGTGGATGTTGGAGAGGCATTGCTTCCGCTGACTATCTCCCAGGGGAGAGAAAATAAATGGACCTAGAGTTTAAATTAAATACCATCAATGGAAAAGTACTTGCAGGGCTGAACGTGTCTCTCCCAAGTGTCTCCAAGTTCCCTGAGCTCTACTTAAGCCCACAAGGCGCAGGTGGTGACAAGACCTCAACTTGCCTATTCAACATGAGCCGGCAATGTGTGTTGGCAGCCCAGAAAGCCCCCGGCATCCCGGGCTGCATCCCCGAAGAGTGGCCAGCAGGGCGAGGGGGGGGATTCTGCCCCTCTGCTCCTCTCTGGGGAGACCCCCCTGCAGTGCTGCCTCCAGCTCGGGGGGTCCCAACAGCAGAAGGACATGGAGCTGTTGGAGCGGGGCCAGAGGAGGCCACCGAGATAATGAGAGGGCTGAAGCACTTCTCCTGTGAGGACAGGCTGAGATAGTTGGGGTTATTCAGCCTGGAGAAGAGAAGGCTCCGGGGAGATCTTAAAGCTCCTTCCAGTCCCTAACGGGGCTCCAGGAGAGCTGAGGAGGGACTCTTCATCAGGGAGTGGAGCCATAGGACGAGGGGGAATGGTTTTACACTGAAAGAGGGGAGATTTATGTTAGATATTAGGAAGAAATTCTTCAGCTGTGCGGTTGGTGAGCCCCTGGCGCAGGTTGCCCCGAGAAGCTGTGGCTGCCCCATCCCTGGAGGTGTTCAAGGCCAGGTTGGACGGGGCTGGGAGCAACCTGGGCTGGGGGGAGGTGTCCCTGCCCGGGGCACGGGGGTTGCAACTCGATGATCTTTAAGGTCTCTTCCAACTCTAACCATCCTATGATTCTATGAAGTCTTCCCGTTTTTCTCCGGGCATGGTTTATATGGGAAACACAGGCTCCAGCTGCTCAGCATTTCCCGAGGTCCCACAGAGAAGGCAGGCACCAGGTTCTGGACACTGATCTCCACGTGCAACTTTCTTCTGGGGCAAGAGTTTCCTTTGTGCCCACAGATCTTTGGCCCCAGTCGCGGAGAGCAGCTCCACGGTGTTGCGCGGCTGCCTCAAACACGTACCTCCAGCCTGTCTCCTCTGGGGATCTGCAAACCAGATGCCTGGAGCAGCCAGCCTGAAACCTGCTCGTGAGATAATGCTCGTTTGCTGCGTCCATCTATTTTCAAGAAGCGGCACCTGTAAAATAGACACAATTCGGCGCTCCGAAGTTGACGCTGCGGCTGCTGCCGCGGGCCCCTGGGCTGCCAGCGATGCTGTCTTAGAGATGAAATGTGCTGGTAAAACCAGGGGTCTTGACCTGCGGTGGTAATTAAAGATCCCACAGCAGTTTTTGCAAGAGTAAGGGAACTAGCCCTGCTGTCCTGGCCAAAATCCAGCTTGGGTAATTATATTCACCCCCTCGACCCCACCGGGCCGGGTCCATGGCAGCTGTGACATGACATAGTGTGTGCTGGGACTTCAGAGCCCAGCGGGAGCCCGGCTGGCCGCAACTGGGGGGACCTGGGAGCAAGATAAAAGGTGAGTTGAGGGTATTCAGCACATAACCCTGCTGCTAGCTCATTAAAAGACAACATTTGCAGGTCCCCTTTAAACTGTTTATCCATTATTGAAAATACCATATGTTACATGTCCATGAAGATCAGCTTTCAGCCGCAAGATAAGCTGCCTCCATTTATTGTTCTTCCCTCTCTCCCTCCTCCCTCCCTCCCTCTGGGCTTTTAATTACATCCATCACCTCCCACCCCTCTGGTGGAGCTGGCTTCTCCTCTCATCAGCCCAGCGAGGGAACCAGGCCCATTTTTTTCTCTTGGAAGGGAGCAATTGTTTCGCTTCCCGCACACAAGTCCTAGAGCGAGAGACATTTAGCAGCCGCTGTGAAATTTCAGCCAGGATTGGAATTTATTTTAAGACGCCGGCCTTTAAATTTTTCATTAAACCTTTTCCCCCTGCGATGCAGCAGGCTTCTGCGGGGACCAGGGGAACGTCGTGTTTGTATGCCTGGCACGTCGGGAGAGGACGGAGGATTTCACACCACCCTGGGCAAAGCCCTCCCAGCGCCAGTGGTCTACAGCGCAGAGCCCGGCGCTGCGGCCCCGACCCGGGAGGGCACCGCTGCCCCCGCAAACCGCCCCAGCTTGGCTTTAATTCCTAATGCCGCCCGCTTTGCTGGAACGAGGCTACCTTGCAGGAACGGCCCTTGCAATTTGCCTTTTCGATCGGCCCGTTTCCAGGCGCCGGTCGTGTCGCGGCCGCCGGGCTGAGGGCTTTTCGCCTCCCGAGGTGCTGAGCCCGCGGCGCGGTGCTGGAAGTTGGCAAGCGGAGCCGGAGGGGTGGCTTGGAGCGCTGCCCGCTGTAGGGATCGCTTGAAGCACCCTGTTAGAAGACCTCGGGTTTTGTTGCTTGTAACGCTGCCAGACCTCAGGTGCCTAAGCTGAAATTTTCCGTGCTCGGTGTCTGCTTTTGCAGGAAAGGAGATGCTGGCAGCAAACTCGGAGGGGATGAAACTGCCTGGAGGAGATTTTCCCTTTTCTCCCCGTGCGCCCCTGTTGCATTTACCTTCCAGCTCCTGCTGTAGGTGAGCCAGGGGCTCGGCAAAACATCGACCGAGCCCGTGCGCAAGATGAGCTGGGGCTTCTACAGAGCTCACGGCCACGGTGTTAAAGACGCAAAGGTGCTGAGACGGGGCTGCCCTCGCAAGAGTTTCTTGCGTGCCCGACTTTGCAGCCTTAACCAAGTTGTCTCCTTTGGGCGTGCAATAATTTTCTAGTATCAGCTCTTCCAGACCGCTGGCTGGTCTTTATTTTTTCCTGCATACGGCCTGAAAAACCGCTGCGAGGGAGTGCGGTAACTCCTGACTGCGCAGTTTCGGCAAACCGAACGGAAAAGCCTGACCAAGCCCCTATTAGAAGTCCGCCAGCCCAAATTTGGTTGCTGTCAGACTGCTCCTTTCCCTGAAGAGCGATTACAAACCCAGGAAAGCCCACCGTCGGCGGGGACACAGCTCCGCCGGCAGAGTCGCACACGGACGGCACCGAACCCCCCCCCACTCCACACGACGCAGTCCTGAGCGCGGTTTAGACATCGCCCAGTCCCACCGACACCCCCAGATCCCATTTACAGGGATTTAATCCCTCTTGCGGACGAAGGGTGCCTTCCCGGTGAAGCATCCCTGTCCAGAGCCGGCTTTCCACCCGCCGCCCCGCACTAACCAACCCGTCCGTCCGCCCGCCCCCGAGTGCTCCGCCAGGTTTTTGCACGGCCGCAGGTTTCAGCTGCAAGCTGCCCATTGTGTTTAACGTACAGCAGCTAGGTGTATCATTAATTTATTAATTATTCACCGAGCGCCAGACGGGCACGCAGAAGATCAGACAGGACGAGCTGGCTCCCGGCGAGCTCCCGGACTCTCCTTATGTCAAGACTTGCTCTTCAGTCACAGGCACGTTGTCACAGGCCACCTGCACGTGACGGGACAATCTTTGTTAAAATCCCAATTAGCAAATAACAAGGGAGGCACAAAACCTGACTCTCCCAAGCCAGACGGGCCCCCGCTTCCCTTCCTTTCCCTCTTTTAAACAAAAGGTCTCCTGTTGTTAAAACTTTGAGGTAAGAACGTGGCTTTGGAGTAGTGGCGGGGGACCTTGGCGGGGGCGAGACTCGCTGCGTGCCCCGAGCCCGAGGCCACAGCTCACCCCGTGGGGAGCCCAGGGAGGCTCTGGGATGACCGGCCAGCCCTGCCGCGGCCACCGGGACACTTGGTAAGAGCCTGGCAAGTGGCACTTTGAGATGCCCAAATCTCAGAGGACTTTTTACAAGGGCATGGAATGATAGGACAAGGGCGAATGGCTTCAAACTGAAAGAGGGGAGATTTAGATTAGATATTGGGAAGAAATTCTTCACCCTGAGGGTGGTGAGCCCCCGGCGCAGGTTGCCCCGAGAAGCTGTGGCTGCCCCATCCCTGGGGGCGTTCAAGGCCAGGTTGGACGGGGCTCGGAGGACCCTGGGCTGGGGGGAGGTGTCCCCGCCCGGGGCACGGGGGTGGCACTGGGTGGGCTTTAAAGTCCCTTCCAGCCCAAACCATTCTATGACTCTATGAAATAGCCCTGGCATTCTCCGGAGGGGCTGGTTTTGTTATCTTGGGAAACGAAGAGGGTCGTTCAAAGGCCCTCAGCAGCCAGAGCAGTTTCCCTTTCATCGTTTGCTTCCAATGGCCATAAACCATTAACGTCGGGCGATAAAGGGCGAGTACTGCAAACAGGCCAGACGGCAACCGCAGCGCTTTCATCCACGCGTAACCTTGAGGGTGCAGACTCCCTCCCCACCATCCAGCTGGAGCAGCCACAAAGCTGTTTGGCCGGGCACGTCGGCAGGGACGTGGTAAGGGACGGGCAGGGAGAAACCTGCACGGGGAGTCCCGGACAGACGGAGAGGACCATCTGGAAAATATTTGGGTTTTTTTCTTTAGAATGCTGTACCGGGGACGGGTGCTGCGGGTTAGCCCCAGTCTGAGCACAGCACATCATCACTCCGCCGGCAGTTTCTCGGGGTCTCACGGAAAAACTTGTACCAGGATCTTGGCTCCTTGTCTCTGGTTTTGTCCGTTTTCCTTCCTCTCATGCTTCACACCCACCGTTCCTTACAGCAACCGGTTGGGTTAAGTGCAGGCTTAAGAATGATTCATTTGAGTTCTACTTCCTGCAAAATAGAAATCCTAGACTCCTTTTTCTCATCTTATTTTCATCTTATTCTGCCTTCAGTAAGAATAACAGGTGGAAACCAGAACAAAAGTTAATATTTTGCCCGTTCAGAGGAAGTTTGGAGCACTCAGGTTCAAAGTGTGGAGAGAAAAAGCTGCATGGGAAAATGTCTGGAGATAACGACATTCTCTGCGATGTTTAGGGGAGTGAACGTGTCCCAAGACCCTGAGCTAGCGAGGGACTATGACTGATACTATTTCGCAGGGAGCAGGAGATGTGCCAGATTCGGTGTCCTGTCTCTCCCGCTCAATTAAGACAACTCTTTTTGCCATCCAATGCAATTTTTAATATAAAGCAGATACCATGAAAAATTACGGTCTTCCTCCTGGAAGTCAATAGGGTATTTTTCAGGGAGTTGTTTTGCTCATTGTGTGCATTGTAGGGGCTTCTTTGCTTATTTTTAACTGGGGCAAGTTTTATCAAAGACATGAAATGACTCCAAGTCACGGTGACAATGGCAGGGGGATGAAGTCACAACGTTAATCTTCTCTGTGCGACTCTAAAGAAGTGGAAACTTCCACTGAATGCCATGAAATCCTCTCCACAATGAAGTTGTTCAGACATGCCAATCACAAACTCGCAACAACTGCAGAAGCGAAAACCTTCTTGGAAGGAAACGGTCTGGCGGGATGCTAATAAGAGGATCTCTAGATGTTGAAACCTGTGCCTATATGAGTTGGGTTTTTTTAACAAGCGTAAGTGCCAGCACATACCCGTAGTGAAATGGGAGGCTGGGAGAGCGAGGGTTTGGGCTCCCTCCTCTTCCTGGCCTCGCAGGATGACCCGTTCCTGCACCTGCAGGGATGCGTGGGAAGAAGGGTCTCCGCACCCACCAGCCGGGCCGTGGGGCCGGTTCCGAGCGGTGCCCCCACTCCCCCTTCGCTTGCAGCCCCAGCGGTTGCTGAAGAACCGGCCCATGGGGCTCACCACGCCTGCGACTCAGGCGGCTCGGTGCGACGGCTGCAGCGCTGCATGGGGGCTGGCTGCAGCGCTGCGTTGGGGGGGGCTGCAGCCGCTGCACTGGGGCTGGTTGTGGCACTGCACTGGGGCTGGCTGCAGCCGCTGCATTGGGGCTCGCTGCAGTACTGCACCAGGGCTGGCTGCAGCGCTGCATTGGGGCTGGCTACGGTGCTGCATTGGCACTGGCTGCAGTTCTGCACCGGGGCTGGCTGTGGGGCTCCAGCAGGGCTGGCTCCACCAGTGCAGTGGTGCACTGGGGCTGGCTGCGGCGCTGCACCGGGGCTGGCTGCGGCGCTGCATTGTGGCTGGCTGCGGCGCTGCATTGGGGCTGGCTGCAGCTCTGCATTGGCACTGGCTACAGTGCTGCACTGGGGATGGCTGCAGTACTGCACCGGGGCTGGCTGCGGCGCTGCATTGGGGCTGGCTGCGGCGCTGCACTAGCACTGGCTACAGTGCTGTACCGGGGCCGGCTGCAGCGCTGCATTGGGGCTGGCTGCGGCTGCTGGAGGCGCGTGGCCGTGGGCAGGCCCACACCTGCACCCGGCTTCCCCGAGGGAAAAGCGTGCGTTCTGCTTTCTGCCACGCGTGTTAACCCCAGCCTTGCAGCCACATTCATCTCCGGCTAAAAAAGGAAAGGAACGACCACTGAAATTCCCTTTCCCCGCCGTGGTGCAGCAGTAAACCCTTGAATTAGGTACGGCAGCTCCGTCGTGTCTCCTGAGCTCTGGAGCTGCACCTCCGGGTCACCCCACCCTCCCGCTGGCAGCCGAGGAACCCGTGCTCCTGCTTTCAGTGGGATGGAATCAAACTCCCGAGGCGGAGGGAGAAGACCGGGTACGCAGCGGCATCCCAAAACATCTCTCGGAGGCAGCGAGGAGCCTCCCACCCGCATCGGGAACAGCGGTGCGCGAAGGTCCCAAACAGATCTTTTCCTGGCGCCCGCTAATAAAAATAAAATAAGCGGCGTGAAGACCCAGGACTGTAAAAACCGGTCAAGAAGCAGTTGCTTTGTTTTCCACCTTCTTCTGAGCTCCTTGTGGGTTCGTTTGAGGGGAAGGGTGGGCTGGGTAAAGACCAGACACCAAAGCGCGTCCCTAGCACCCGGAGAACTTCGGAGGAAAACAGCTTGTTTCATTAGCGTTGTAAACGAGACGGACTTTTTTTCAAAATATTTATTTTAGGAATCAAATTAAATGTTCCAGCTAGTCGGGAATTCAATTCCCTTTCTGCGGGTGCTGGTCAGGGCTCCCAATGCATCAGTGCACGGCTTTAAAGGCATTTCTCCCCTCTTTTGGATTAGTGACCCATTCTAACGGGTCTTCATTGACGGGGAGTGTGGGTCTCTCAAAGAGTCCATTGGATACAGCTTACAAAAGAGTTTAGCCGGAGATGAAGAGTTTACAAAAAGTTTGTAGGAAACCGTGGAGTCCTTTTAAAAGAGAATAAACTGCCACCGCTGTGTCTGGGTTGAGTTAATCTGATTAGGCCAAGCTCATCAACAGGCCCACTGAAAAGAATGAGGCGGGGGGAGAGCAAGCTGTGGACGGGCCCAAGAAAAAAACTGGGGACCTTTTTACTAGAGAAGTCAAACAAAACCTATTGTCGCAGAGCATGCTTGCCTACAGATGGCAAAATGACAAATCTTTTCAAAGGCAAAGCAAATATAATTGATGGCTTTTTTTTTTTTTTTTTTNTGTGTTTTTTTTTTTTTTTTTTTCTTCCCTCCCCCCTCCCAGGTATGGGAACAGACACTTAATGAGATTAAGGGAAACCGAAATGAAAGGGGCTGCGAAATACCGCAGATACTTGTCCTGGTTGTTCGGGTGGCATAGGTTTATGGAGTTTACCTACTCTACATAAGACCTTGAGAAAAACAGACACGACCGTGCATCATTTCTGCTCCTAGATCCCTTGGGAAGGGTTCATGTATCGTTTCCCCCCACCCCCAGTTAATGCTCGTGCTCTTCCAAACTCTGGGGGACGGCACCCAGCGGAGGAGCGGAGGAGCAGACGCACAGGACAACCCACCTGCCCTGGGAGAGCTGAAGCCCACGGGGGACGGTGCCATCCCTCCAGCGCTGGCTCCTGCCCCGCGATCTCCGGCTCTGCCCAACCTGCCCTGGGCTGCAGAAATCCTCCTCTTCCTCCTGCTTTTGCCCAGGCAGCCCCAGCCGGAGCAGAGGGAAGCAACGCAGACCCCGTCCTGATGGCATTCAGCCGCTCGTTTCTCCCCGGAGGAGGAGAGAACCGGCAAAAGCGCAGGTTTTCAGGACTCCGCACTCAACCTGAGGCAGGTCCTGGCGGAGCTGCTCTGAGTCACCCACGTCTGCTGCCCACCGGGCATCCTCCCTGCTCACGGTTCTTCACCCGTGCCCCTGCCCGTGTTCTGCTTTGCCCGGCGCAGGGTTAGCATGCGCCCGTGCCGCCCCAGGACCAGGCAAGCCGCGGCGGAGCCCCGGCGAGCTCGGTGCCGGCGTGGTGCCGCATCCCGCGTCCGGCGCCAAGGCCGGGACCTTCATCCCCTCCTGGGAGGAAAGGGAGGCTGGGCAGGGTCAGGCGCCCCGGGCACAGAAAGGGGGTGATGGCATCATCGCACCCTCTCATTTTGAGATGTTTATTGTGGGCAAAACAAAAAGCCTAATTTAAAGTCCTGCCGGAAAGTTACATCACCACCATTACTTTCTCAGGAGACTTTTTAGGCTCTATATTTAGAGCAGCTCGAGTTGTGCTTGGATTTAACATAGGCAGCTCCTTAGCCAATATAATTAAGAACAGTATCAGTGGAAGGCATGTAAGGAGATTTTCTCCCCAAGGCCACCTAATACAGATGTAATTGACTCTATTTTCTGCTTTCTGCACACAGATTGCCGCAACTCAGCCCCTATTATCCGTCAACAAATGAACAGGATCCAGTGAAAGGGACCTCTTCAACCAGGACCGGGTTTAGAGAATGGAGCACTGGGCTGTGTTAAATCTGGACACAACGCGGCTTCGTTCCCTTCCTTTTTATCTCCGCCGCCTTTTCAAGATGTTTTCCAGTTAAGGGTAAGTCAGCAAATATGTGTTTGGGCAAAGCGTTGGCACTTGCTAAAGAAGAGAACATCTGTCTCAATCAGCTGGTCTATTCTATCGCTGCAGCTCAACGGAGGCGCTCAGCACTGAAAGACAAAACCAGGGCAATGCCTTCAGAAAGGTTTTTTGTGTGTGCAGTTGCAATTTTCTTTTGCTAAAATTTCCAAGGGCGGGGAAGGAGGAAGGGAGGTGAGAAAAGAAATTAAAACCCATTTGCTCCGCCGTAAAAGAGCCCCAGGAAAATCTCCATTTCTAATGTTGCAAGATCCCTCGCGCGTTGCCAGCGTTGCCTTCCCACAGCCAGTTTCGCAGCCCTGAAAAGGATGTCCTTAATAGCAGCGGGCACAATGAATAACAGTTTATTAGCGCAGAGGGTAATTTTCTTAGAAATATCTTTGCGTTCAGCTGAAAGAGCCCTGGCATTTCCTCGGAGCGAAAGAACGCCTTCGGTTTATTCTAATTGTGTTCCCGTACACAACATGACGGTGCGGCCCCGGCGGTCAGCACGTGTCGGACGCAAGGAACGTGCCGAGCGCTGTGCTGGAAGCGCGGGGGAATCCCAGAGCCCGAAACCAAGCGAAGGCAGGAACGGGTAGGGGGGTGGGGGGGCAAACTTTTGCACATATCAAGGCAAAGTTAAGGAAGAGCCGTTGCCTCGCAAGACCCGGCCTCGACTCCGAACCCCTGGGCTTGGAGGGGGGGATTTTGCGAGTCAGACGACCCTGATAATTAATTTCAGCTGATTAGCCAGAGGGACAAAAGGGGCCGTGCTAGGTTTGAAAAGGATCCTCGGGGCAGAAGGCTGTACTGTAATTTGTTACACATTATCGTCTGCTAAAGAACCTCCTCACAATCTGCCAGGCCTTAATGTCTTAATTTCTCCTTCAGCGTCGCCTTTGACACACTATCCAGAGCGATGTGTGGCGGGGGATGATTGCACGGGATCAAGCCGAGGGAAATCCAGGAGGGATTACAGCCCAATCCCTGGGCAAACAGGCGCTGGAGTGGCCGAACACAGCCACAGCTGTCTGCCCAACAATACCCCGAACAAACAGCGCCCGGGGAACGCGGCACGGCCAACGGCACAAGCAGGCAGGACCGGGGAGAGGAGACAAAAACCTGCATTCAGCCCCCTGGGACCCTGGGGGCCTTTTATGAGCTTTTGCACCCCAGCTGCAAGCTCTGGAGTCGCGCTTCCAAATTTTAGAAGCCTGGCTGTAATAAAATCGGGTTTAGCCATCAAAGAGAGTTGGAGATCCAGCGCGTATCCGGGCTGGGCGAGGACAAGAGGAGATCGCCAGGAGCGGTTTGTCCTCTTCTGTTCTCCCTCATCCCATCAAACACCAATATTAGGGTGAAGAACCTGTCTCACGTTGCCGGTTTTCAGGCGGAAAGAGTCCTTAAGCTGTTTTGTTTTGTTTTTTAAGAAGAAAAAACACCGCATGTATGAACATGATGGTTTTTTAAGGGATCAAGGTTAAATATATAGGCCATGCCCAGAGAGGAATCACGGGGATTTTTCACATAAGCCTTAAGAAGGAAAACCCCAAATCTCCATGCAGAGACGGTCTAAAGGCTTTCACTTTCCCAGCGCACGTTCAGGACAGGTGACACAAACTGTAAACCCCAAATTACACCTAGCCAGAGTAGTACTAACTGCAAGGGAATAATTGCATGGGAGTAGTATTAAACGCAAGTGAATAACTGCGACTCCAGTTGAACCGGAATTCGCCAGTCGTGCTTTTTGTTTCTTTGGCATCTCCTGCGGACCTTGCCTGCGAACTACAGCATGATAAAACGGGATGTAAACAAGATGCGCGTGACCTGTGATGGAGAAAAGCTGCTTATAAGGAGAAAAGCCTTTGTGAGGAAGAGAATCTGCCCACCCTCTGCTCAGCACCACTCTCTGCCCTCGTGTCCCAACACACCCACGTTTCTCGGACACCCCACAGACAGCCAAAATCCCCGGGGACTCAGCACGCGCTGGCCAGTCCCCGTGGGCCCTTGCACGTCTCTCCCAAGCACAACTCCAGGCTGGGTGGAGAACGGACGGAAAGCAGCCCTGAGGAGAAGGACTTGGGGGTGTTGGTGGATGAGAAGCTCCCCGTGAGCCGGCCATGTGCGCTGGCAGCCCAGAAAGCCCCCCGCATCCCGGGCTGCACCCCCAGCAGCGTGGCCAGCGGGGCGAGGGGGGGGATTGTGCCCCTCTGCTGCGCTCTGGGAAGACCACACCGGGAGTACCGTGTCCAACTCTGGAGCCACCAACAGAAGGAGGACACGGAGCTGTTGGAGCGGGGCCAGAGGAGGCCCCGGAGATGCTGGGAGGGCTGGAGCCCCTCTGCTGGGAGGACAGGCTGGGAGAGTTGGGGGGGTTCAGCCCGGAGAAGAGAAGGCTCCGGGGAGACCTCAGAGCCCCTTCCAGTGCCTAAAGGGGCTCCAGGAGAGCTGGGGAGGGACTCCTGTCAG
Organism: Ibidorhyncha struthersii; assembly: GCA_013398815.1. Lineage (NCBI taxonomy): Eukaryota > Metazoa > Chordata > Aves > Charadriiformes > Charadriidae > Ibidorhyncha > Ibidorhyncha struthersii. The sequence goes on from VZSZ01006386.1 coordinate 984,457, forward strand.
CGAGGGGAGCGATACGANCAAGGCCAGGTTGGACGGGGCTGGGAGCACCCTGGGCTGGGGGGAGGTGTCCCTGCCCGGGGCAGGGGGGTGGCACTGGGTGATCTTCAAGGTCCCTTCCCACTCTAACCACTCTATGACTATGACTCCGTGATCTCCTGGAAAGCGAAGCCAGCTGCAAACAGGACACCCAATTGCTCCTCTACCCCCCCGGGCAAGTTCTGTGCTCCTTAGACCACGGATGGGCCTGGGGGAGGGGGGGAGTTTTCCAGTCCCGGCGTGCTCTGTGCCAGCCTGGGAGCCTGCCGCAGGGGTGGGAAGCTGTGAGCAGGAACATCTGGACACAGCTGTGGAGCTCCATCTCTCTGGCGGGGTAGCAGAGGGGAAGGCGGGTTGTACGTGTCCCATCCTGTCACCATTGTGCAGGCTGAGCTGCCGCTAAAGGGACGTAAAACACCGCAGAAGGGGACCGGCTGGGAAATATCCTTATCTCCTTTACCACCGCTGCCTGACGGCCCGCCGGATCACGAGGGGGGCAGGACAGGACCTCACGGTGCACCCACAGTTAATGAACCAGTTCAGCCACCGGGCAGCTATCTTCCAGCACCAGTGTTACTGGGCACGCCGGTGCCACCCCGAAAAGAGTCACTGCAAGAACAACAGGGTTCCAAACCTGCAACTGGGCTTTCCTCCCACTTCCAGGAGGGGTTTGCAATCGACCCCTGGCTCAGGTTTGGAGCTGGAACGTCGTCGAAACGTGGGCTGAGGTAGGGAACGAGACTCGGCGCAAAGCAACACCATCTCCCCAAAATACCCGCGCTGGGGTGAGACGGGAATTCCGGCTTTATCTGAAGTTACTTAAGGAAACGAGAGTCTTTCCCCAGATGTCACTGACCTTTGAAACCTGAACGCATTTGAAATTGGAGGAGAAAGGCTACGTGTTGTGTCAGAGTTTTAGAACGACAAAAATTCTCCCAACTTGTCACACGGAGAAGAATTCTCTCTGGAGAGGCGCACAGTCAATAATCACTGCTCCCAGCCGGGGAATTGCATCACTTGATGTAGATTCTGTTGAAAAACTTGCTCGTTTAATGTTATTTCTTTCACTGTAATTAGGTAATTAATGCATTCTGAATTAACTGTCAAAGGAGGGACCCTATTTTTGTTATTAGTTATTTCCTCACAGTATTCTTACATGAGTAAGGGAGATTGCACAAAGGGCTGTTGTTCTGCATTTTATTGGTCTCATAAGGAAACGGATCCCCGAACCTTTCCAATGAGACTTATAAAGCAAACATTTATTATTCTTCAGTAAGACAACATGCGCCCCGGCGCACTTTTTGCGAAGGAATAGGCTAAACTTGGTGGGC